>JAVQKC010059533.1:0-16471 GCA_036025475.1 Philypnodon macrostomus
AAGTTAGAGGCTGTCAAATATACCTGACCTCCCAAATTCAATCCAAAATGGCAGACTTCCTGTTTGTTGTAGGGTGGGGTCATAATAATATTTTATGTTGGGTACACTGTGGAGAATCACTGTACCAAGTTTCATTGCTCTCTGCCAAAGCAAGTGTGTCCAGGGTCCCATAGGGGTCGTAAACATGGGGGCACTATAGAGGCATTCTTTATTTGACCTCTGTAATGGGCCTATGTACATTAAGTATACAATTGCCCGGATCAATGTGACAACATTCATGAGATTGTGTTTATGTTCAGCAGGATTATTGGCTCAATAAAAGCATCAAAACATTAATTTGTGAATTATTTAATTGTCATTAATCGTAGATGTACCAAACTCAATCCAGTTCTGCGTCTTCATGATATGTACCTGTGTGCAACAGTTGAAACTGATCCGGCAATTCGTTTTTGAGTTATCGCGTTCACAGCTAGGATCTGCGGACGCGGACGAACACCGACGTGATTCCATTATATCGTTGTTTCGCCGATATAATAATAGTACATCATATATTAATTATTCACAGATTGTGGTCACACTTACAGAGAGCCACAGCGTTGAGCATGCCAGTGTATGGTGAAGCCCCGATGCTCTGATAGATGATGCCGATGCGGTCCTGGATGGCTCCTTTGGACACATCCTGATCCAATCTCATGACGAAGAAGGCCACAAAGAGGCCGTAGATCAGGTTCTGGGACAGGCGCATCAGGACCCCCATTCTGTCCCGGGAGAGGTTTCTCACTGTTCGTCTGTTAACACAACACAGTGGCACAGTCTTCTCTATTGTGGTCTAGGTTAGAGATTAACCAAATCTGAAATGGGTAGAAAATGCACCTGAACAGCTGCAGATTGTTGTTAAAAAAGACCAATACTAGAAGAATGCGAGAGAGCTCACCTAAACAGGACCGCTAGTTTGGCAGCTCCATTGGGCGACTCTTTGCTTTTAAAGGGGATTGCTGGTTTGTCTGATTTCTGTAGACTTTGCTCAATTTTTCCCAGCATGCTCAGACAGATGTCAGATTTCTGGTAAGATGAGGTGATTTCATGCATGCGGTTAAATGTAACTGCTTCTCTCTCACTGTTGCGTGTATCCACAGAGGTGAAATCCACTGTAAGACCAAACATGTTTACTATCTATTTATTCTACATGTTACTGTATACAAAGTTAAAAACAGTCTTCCTAGTGCGTACCGTAAATGTCAAAGGGATTGCAGTATTCGGGACACTCATATCCACACTGGCTGAAGAAGTCCACCATTTCTTCAGGTTGCCCACAGAACACTAGTTCTCCCCGACTCATAATGGCAATCTGGCTGAAGACCTAATCGGATGGCAGTTTAGTATGCTGCTCACAGTCTTCTCTTCTTGTAGTTATTAGATACTTACCCTGAAAAGTTCAGACCGAGGCTGGTGGATGGTGACAATGACGATACGGTTTCTGCGGGCCAGTTCTGCCAGAAGCACCACGATCTGATTGGCCGTCATACTGTCCAGGCCTGTGGTTGGCTCATCAAGCAGGATCACCTCTGCAACATCAAAACAAAGTTTAGTTCCTGTTTCACACATTTCTGCAAAGTGGGGAACAGTAAGTTTCTCCTCATTTGAAAGTTTTCACATGCAGAATCTCAGTGGGCCCAACTTGACTTGTGAAGATAAGTAAGTCCTTATTTTAGGTAATTACTGTAATTAGGACAATTAAAAGATTGTCTCTTTACTTTATGAAAGTGGAGTGGAATTAGCAGATGCTTTAATTGTGAGATTAATTCATTTCCTGGTTGATTGGAGAAGCATCAAATGGGAAGTTCTCATTACTCCTTGTGTAACTCGAGGTGTGTGTGTGTGTGTCTGTGTGTGTGTGTGTGTGTGTGTGTCTGTGTGTGCATGTGTCCACGGCCATTTAATCCTGAATGAGGCCCGAGACCCTTCATCCTCCCGGGAGCATTATAGACCAGATAAACTACACCTGGGATGTGCCGACCCACACATCCGGAGTGAGGTGGGGCCTGCCTATTTCTTTGGTGTGAGATAACCCACACTTCCATTACTCTTCTCCATCGCTCCCTCTGTCCTTTACGCGGTTTCTCTTCATTAATCTTCTGCTCTGATCCCTTTGTCTCGCTTCACTATGGACTTTTGAAGCTCTTTGGGGAGAAGTAGGTTTTACACCTAACTTTCTTCAAAACTTACATGTAGACTTCTCCACAATCTGACCCAAAAGCACAAAACTATACATGCATTATGTGTCCAGCACTAATATTATATCTGACATACTTGATTAATTAAAGGGTTTTTTCTTTCAGTATTCCATATACGCTTGTATGAAACACTGACTTGGATCTTGTAGCAGTTGGCTCGCAATAGAGACCCTTCTTCTCTCTCCACCAGAAATCCCTGGAAAAACACGACCTCCGATCACACTGTGGGCCACATGAGTCAAACTCAACTCAGCCATCACTGCAGAGACCTGCAGCAAAGAGGTCCATTGTCACTTATAGAAGAACCAGAAAAGGTATAGACAGTGAATAGTGAAAGAGGAGAAACCTTGTGACAGTGCATATACAGGATTAACAGGTCACTTAGGTCTAACCCTAACAAGAAACACTTCTCAACCTTTCTAAAAATTGTGAGTGGAACTTCAAAAATCACCTTTTTCTGTATTGCTTCGGCTGAATGTTTCCTCAAGGCGAGTTGTGCAGTGTAGGTCAAAGTCTCTTCTACAGTCAAATAGCTCAGCAGGTTGTCACTCTACAAGAAAAAATATCAATATGATTAACTTCTTCCTTATTTTTAGTTTTTATCTGCCCCACAAACTCTTTGGGTTATTTTATAATAAGAATAATAATAAGAATATGTAGATGAGGAGATAAATCTGCTGTATATTCTGATATTCCCATGTATGTTCATAGAAACATTCATTCTCAATGTTTGAATCAGCTCAGCCAATTGACTGTTAATTAACACATGCTGCCTCTCAATCCCTGCTCTCCTCAGTCTCTCCTCAGTCTCTCGTCAGAATGACTTTAATATCAGGTGCCCATATCACATCCTCATCTGCAGCTTAGCAGGGGAAGTTAATAACCAGGCTTAGAGAGCACAGGGTGCTATCAGCCAGAAAGAAGAGATGAGTTTAAACCAAACAAGGCCAGCTTAAAGGCTGCACTTTTAATTCAGGCTTTGGCTACACATGAGCACCTCTCATTGAGAGATTAAGTATATGAGGAGGCTATCAAGGGTCTTAAGTTAATTTTATACAGAGGCCAGGGCAGCTTTTCAGGAGCAGCAATGATTAGTGAAACAATATGAAACTCAAGAACAGTTCATTCCCTCGTCTTATTTATCTATTTATTTATTAGTTATCTGTGTTGAGCTTTGGTAAAGTTTAATGTTGATTATTTATCATTTATCAAAAGTGTGTATGTGTTATTCCTGAGAGTAGTAGTTGACTTATTAATGCCTTCATGACTTTCAATGAAACCTCCTTAGAGGCAGTATAACAGGCTTGGTGTAGTGATATGTGCATGTTAACCTGCAGCACATAGGAGAAACAGTCCTGATACTCGTCTCTTTTCAGTTTTCTGCCATTCATGAAGACTTCACCCAAAAGAATGCCAATGTTGCCAATCCGTCCAGAAATGGCATCCAACAATGTAGTCTTGCCTGAGCCTTAACAACACAAAACACATGCATACTTAGTTAATACTTAGAAGTTAATATCTACATATAGCTACTGACTAGTCAATACCATGCAAAGTAGGCTTGAGTTTAGAATCCTACCTGAATTCCCCAGTATTCCCATGATCTGTCCACTGTCCACATGAAAAGACACATCATTAAGGATCTGCCGTGTCCAACGCTTCTTGCAGGAGGGTAAATCCCACCACGGACCCAAGCGTTCACTGTAACATACACATTAAATAAAACAAAATACATACATGTATATAAAAGTATGTGCTATTTTATATTTCAAAAGGCACCAAATAGATATCAAACTATTAGAGGCTCAATTGTTTACCTGACTGTATAAGAGATCTTGTTGACACTTAGGCAGCATGATGGCTCAGACAGTCCCTCTCCACTCTCCTTCCATGCATCTCGTTTCACTAACTTGAATGAATCTTTAAAGTTTGTTACTTTCTCCTGCTCCACAGTCTTCATGGAGTAGAATCCATCCATGTCTTCAGCCAAAATGTTTTGTGATTCTTCAAGTCCAATAATTTATCTACCGACACGTGTAAGTGCTGCTTCAGCTTGGCAGGTTGGTCTCACGGGGACAATAAACACACACTGAATGTTATGTTATCTGGAGACCTTTGCTCTAGGGTTGTATAAAGTGGACAAAAATGAAAAACACCCCTTGGGTAGACGTTTTGAATGACAGCCTCAGGTAGTGTCTACAAATCAAAGAGTGAGAAGACAAGAGGGACCACTGATGTGTTTAGCTGGTCAAGGTCTGAGGGAACAAGGGGAGATTTTTTGTGAACCTGAAGTCACTGAGTGGTTAAACGAAGAACCGTGAGAGAGGTCCAGCCAGACCAGCTCAGAGAGGGGCGTTGACCTGCTTCAATATGGACTCGGACACCAGTGCCAGTCATCCTCTCGGATCTTCACAGGTTAGTTGTTGGTTTGTTGGGAATGACCACAACATGTGAGTGTTTAAAGTGGGTTTGTTTGCGTGCTTCTGTCTACCATGTGAGGGGTGCTGTCCTTCATTTCTCAACATAACATGATATATCATGCATACAACATTTACATTTTGTATTTAAAGACTGCATATGAATAAGATGCATATTAAATGTATTAAAGGTTTTCTGAGCATGTGCATGCAACACATGTTCAACCACTGAAAAATACCAGTTTATAAACTGCCCCAAAAACAAGGTGATCATGTGTCCTATATTGTACAGATAATACTGAAGTTAACGTTCACTCATTTGTGTGACTGACTGACATAAGTTTCTCATGATCTCGAGGAGAGTTTAGTTGAAGCACTTTTCTTACTGTCAGTGATAATGAAAGTCATTGAACATGTGCCTTGAAACACCATGACTCCTGTGTAACAGGACAAAGACACAGAGTTGTTTTTTTCTGAAGAAGACAGCAGTCTTTACTTCACCTACAGTGGAGGGTGCAATGAGCTCGAGGTCAACAACCTACAATATGAGGTTAGTTCAGCAGCCATTCTCGAACAGACCTTTTCTTTATTTGTTAATATAATCTTTTTGTATAAATGTTTCTGTATGTAGGTGAACACAGCTGCTCAGATCCCCTGGTATGAGAGGTTATCAGAATTCAAGTTGCCTTGGGAGATTAAAGGAAACAAACAGACTGCCATCAATAAACTCAACCTGAGAGTTCGCAGCAGACAAATGCTGGCCATTATTGGAAGTTCAGGTGACACTATAGAGCTAATAATAACCACATGTATACAACACACCCAAATTATAACACTGCTTTTACAGGCTGTGGTAAAACATCACTACTTGACA
The DNA here is from genome assembly GCA_036025475.1 of Philypnodon macrostomus. NCBI lineage: Eukaryota > Metazoa > Chordata > Actinopteri > Gobiiformes > Eleotridae > Philypnodon > Philypnodon macrostomus. The sequence goes on from JAVQKC010059533.1 coordinate 5,526, forward strand.
TCATTACCTGTCGAGACGAGGGTGGTACTATGTCCTCTGGACAGATTCTCATCAATGGCAAACCCAACACACCCAGAGTAGTGAGGAAGACCATTGCTCATGTTCGTCAAGATGACCGGCTTCTTCCTCATCTCACTGTCCGAGAGACTCTTGCTTTTGTGGCCAAACTGAGGCTGCCCACGCACTTTACCAAGGCTCAGAGGGACAAGAGAGTAAGAATAAAATTGTGACTTTATTAAGTGCACTTTAAATCATAGACTTATGTGACATGTTTGTCTCAGGTCGATGATGTGATTGCTGAGCTGCGGCTGAGACAGTGTGCTAACACCAGGGTCGGCAACGACTATGTGAGAGGTGTTTCCGGAGGCGAGAGGAGGAGAGTCAGCATCGCTGTGCAACTCCTCTGGAACCCTGGTTAGAACTAAATACACAAACAATATACAAAGTTCAGATTCAGTTCAGATGAAATTCATAATTATAATTGTATATGGTAGAATCATATGGTGTATGTGTACTGATTGCTGATAAAGCCACAGTGGATAACAATCCTGTTTGGTGAAAAAAACCTAGGCCAATTCACATAAAGGGAAATAGATTACTGTTTTAATTACTAATTTACACAATTTATGTTTTTCAGGTATACTGATTCTGGATGAGCCCACTTCAGGCCTGGACAGCTTCACTGCTCACAACCTGGTGATCACTTTGTCCCGTCTGGCTCGTGGAAACCGTGTGGTCTTGCTGTCAGTGCATCAGCCCCGCTCTGATATCTTCCAACTGTTTGACCTGATCGTTCTGCTTTCGTCGGGCTCCGCTGTTTACTGTGGGGCAGCTAGAGACATGGTGCCTTACTTCACTGGCCTGGGATACCCCTGCCCTCGCTACTGCAACCCCTCTGACTTCTATGGTATTATACTAAATTGATTTTCTGTATTTTTTAAGATTATATTCTTATTTTGGAGTATTTTGTGTCCAGTTGATCTCATCAGCATAGACCGGCGCAGTCCAGAGCTAGAGCAAGAATGTTTGCAGCGTGCAAGACTTCTGTCCGAACAGTTCAAAGAAATGGTTAAAGACGCAGACGACCATATGTGGAAACCAGAAAGAAGCAGCACATCATATGCTCAAGCAGACAGGTAACACAAGCTATACACTAAAAGCTCTTCCAAACGGTAATTATATAAACATCAATGATTTGTGAGGTAATTTTAAAATACATGTACGTATAATTTAATTTTGAGTTTCTATTCATTATTCAGTTTTACTTTGCCTTCTTTACCCAGCCTTCTGACACCAAACATAGTTGAAGGAGAGGAGATGATCACAATTTCAAATCAAGGGAGTGAACTTCCAGGAAGACTACATCAATTTACTGTGCTCATAAGGTAGGAGCAAACATACAGAACATTCACATATCCTGCAGCTCACGCCACATAGATCAATTGTTTTTCTTCTTTAGACGCCATATGTACAATGACTACAGAGACCTGGTCACATTGTTGGTCCATGGCTTTGAGGCCCTCCTCATGTCACTGCTCGTGGGGTTTCTCTACTATGGGGCAGGACCAGAGCGACTGTCGATACAAGACACTGTTTCACTGCTCTACATGATCGGAGCTCTCACGCCTTTCGCTGTGGTGCTGGACGTCATAGCGAAATGTAAGTGTGATAGAAAATAACTTTAGGCCTTATTTTACTGGATTGTCCATGATATCAGTAAAGATAAGAAGTGCAGTCCAAGTTCCTGTTTGATAATAAAATAGGATCATTTACAGTGACATTTCAGATATCATCAAATAAGGTCAAAGTTAAGTAATACAGTATAATGGGTTATCATCCACAGATCATTTAAAGCAAATAACCAGAGATTGCTAAAGATTGCTTTTTATTTTCATTCATTTTCATTTTACTTTCATTACAAATATACACCTGAGACTAACTGTCTAACTAAATAACTAAGGGCTGTATATTGAGCATAGTCACACCTTTTTGAATTATTAAGGTCTGAATCGATTTTGTATTTGGCTTTGGTACTGAATAATACAATATAACACAATATTTGTGTTATATTTGTGGTGTTTTGTACATGGCAAAAGAAGTGAGTTAGACAGGGATTTTTTCATCCACTTACCATTGTAAGATGTGTTCATACTAATGGACTGATTGTCTGTTGTTACAGGTCATACTGAAAGAGCAATGCTTTACCATGAACTAGAGGATGGCATGTATGCAGTCTCCTCTTACTTCTTTGCTAAGGTAAACCCCTGATTATCCACCATTTCCAGTAGGGGTCAGTGCAGTACTATGCCTGAATATAGTTTGCAGTTTATGAAAATGTTTATTATTTTGTTCTTGGAATAGGTCTTGGGGGAGTTGCCAGAACACTGTGTTTTCACATTGGTTTATGGACTGCCCATTTATTGGCTTGCTGGCCTTAACGCTGCTCCAGACCGCTTCCTTCTCAACTTCCTGCTGATTTGGCTCATGGTCTACTGCAGTCGGGCCATGGCTCTCTTTGTGGCTGCAGCTCTGCCCACACTGCAGACCTCTGCTTTCATGGGAAACTCACTGTTCACCATCTTCTACCTGACCGGGGGCTTTGTCATCAGTATGGAGAATTTGTGGCTGGGTAAGTTGGCACAAAGCAAGAACACCACCATGATATCTGGAACAGTATATGGTAATATCTACCTTTTACACAATCCTACAGTGGCGTCATGGCTTTCCTATGCCTCCTTCATGCGCTGGGGGTTTGAGGGAATGCTGCAAGTACAGTTTCGAGGCTATAAGTACCTCGTCACTGTGGGGAATTTCACCCTTGAGGTTGATGGAATACATGTAAGTTTGAACTCATAAAACACAGAGAAAAGTCCAAAAGTAAACATTTTAAACTTTTCCCCTTTTTTTCAGGTGGCAGACGCTATGGGCATGTACAATTACCCTCTGTTCTCATGTTATCTGGTGCTGCTGGCAGTCTGTCTGGGGTTCATGGCTCTTTACTTCATTTGTCTAAAATTTATCAAACAGAAGTCCAGTCAGGACTGGTAAAACAGCTCCACAGGGGTACTAATTGGCATCACCAAACACAAACTATGATTTAATGAAAAAAAAGAGCATAGGCTCTGTCGGCTGGTTCGACAGTGAACTATTTGGATAAAAATGCTAATTTTACCAGAAATTATGAAAAAAAGCACAACTCTTAACATCCAAGAGTGCCTTGAGTTTACATTTTGTCGACATTTTATAATGAATATATATGAAGGAAAACTGTATCATCCCTTTTAGAATGTCCAGCTTCCAGGCCTCTGTCTGATGTTGCAGTAACCCTTCTTGCTGCTGGATGGCAGCAGAGTTCTGCAGTAAAGATAAAGCTCACATCTGGTGATGTTGGGTGATTAGAGCACTACTTTGGCAACTATCCATCTGCAGATTTTGCCTGTTCCATTTAAATCTCCTTTTTTTCTACAACTTGATCTTTATGTATATATAAAGATATTAAAACCAACAATGTGTGTGCCAGTAAAGGAAGCACTAAAAAAGCCTAGAGATTTAATAAGTCACTCTGTCAAAATCTGGTACAAATTGAGATTGAAGATTATGTAAACTGTTTACTTTTGCACTGGTGCAGAAGTATGATAAAATGCAGTACTAATGCTGCCAAAATTGGTTAACTATTAAACAATTCACAAATGCTTGTTTTTCTTTATTCAGTTTGCTAGGCTGGTTATGGTCATATTTTATACATTTATACATTATATACATACTTAAACAACTCCATGTCTCCTTCCTGGAAAAAAGGATGATCATCTAAGGGCTCCCTCTTACAGGTCAAGAACATATCAACCGTACGTACGTAGATCTTAGAACAGTCATAGTCCAGGCTGGAGAGTTGGATTACCATTAAAATTACTGAGACAACAATGAAACCCAATTGTAACATCATTTATTAGCATAAATATGTATGTACAGCCGCAACATTTTTCATCTCTATTGACAATGACAACAGAGCAGAAAGTATAACATTCACACTTACACAATACTTTATGCTCAGACGATTGATATAAAAAAAAGAAACTGGACATTTTTAAAGAAGTCAAAGGATGATTATTCCTCTGTTGTCGCCTGGGATTTGGATACCTTCTCCCGCAGCTTGTCGGCATAAAACTTAAAGGATTCCTGGAAATAAAGTAAAAGAATTGAATTAAACTTCAAATGCAAAAAAATATATTGCAATGAGTACAGGTCTCTCACCAAGTTGTGTAGATGACCACCAGGGCCACTTTTTAAGCTCTGCCTAAAAATAACTGTCGCTGCAACCATTATAAACGTATAGCTGAGGACAGACAAAAACTTTTTGGAAACTTTTGTGAACAGTGGCCATTTTGACATTGACCTCTCCGTCATCCTCTCTTGTGCCTTTAAAAATCACTTAACTATCCTGACATGGTGTGAATTATGCAACAGCTGCTCCACCTCCATCCTTTTTTTCCTGTCCGTCTTTTAGCTGTAGGTGAGTGGAGAGAAGGTAAGAGGTGGGCTTCTGTATACACCTGCCCTGAGGGGACAGTACATCAAAGTGCGGCACAGCTTAGAGGGGCCAAAAATAGTCTGACATAAACTTACAAAATGTGCCGTGCTCAAAAACTGTTGGAGGCAGAAAAAGATCGCCATCTGTAGCTTGCGACCATGAGCGAAGTGAAGGCTGGCTGCAGGTAATGGTGTGTGGTTACAATTCTGAGAGGGCAACATATTGAATCCCCCATACTACTGGAGACACTTTCTTTGTATTAGGGGCCAGTCCAAAAACTGAGAGCCCAAGTTAGTAGTTGCCAGGTGCCCTTGAAATTTGTATTGCTTTTTCTAATTTGCGTTATTAGGAAGACCCTGTGCCTAATAAAGTGGCCCTGGTCTGTGATCTGCCGCTATGGCTCATCAGCTTCAAGATTTGATGTTTTGTTCTTTGATGATGGGTGATTTGAGATACTGTAGGCTGTGTATTTGGTGTGGGCCTTCTGCTCTGACCTCTGGAATCAGGATACCCACTAAACTGCTGCTAACTGATTATTTTCTTTTAACCATTTTTGTTTAACTCTTGCGCAAAGAAATGCCAATAGATGAGCAGTCTCAGGGAAACCATCTGGCACTAAACATGCCACTTTCAAGAAAGTCAAATATATACATCTCATCTCCAGTCCATTCTGATGCTGTTTGTTTTGACCATATTGCTTGTATAATGCTTTTATTTACAATGGTGTGATTAACTAATTAGCTATTTGTGTTAGCTAGCAATTAAATGAATGTATCTATGAAGTGGGTGTATTTTGAGTGATTAGTTCAGACACTCACAGGGGGCTCGGCGAAGGGAGCCGTTTCTCCTGATTTGCGGTACAGCGTCGCTACCCGTTTGAGTGACAGCTCGTCTACTTCCACTCCTTCATCCTGCATCTGCTTCAGCAAAGCTTTGGCCGAATCCAAGTCATTATCCAGGACTGCCAGGACACAGAAGTAAAAACACGGACACGGCAAGTCAATCTTTATATATATATATATATATATATATATATATATATACACACACACTTCTAAAAATGAGTATTCAACACCTGAAAATCAAATAAACATGAATGAGCTACAGAATTGTACTTGTAACAAACGTTCGAAAGTGAAATGCTAAAATACAATTGAAAAGTGAAAAAACTATAGTGCAGCCTACCACTCATCTGGCCGCTTCATCTAAACAGTTGGAAGTTGATTTGAAATAGTTATGTTGGACAGTAGAGAAAAAGGACACAACCGAGAGCAAGTTAAGTGATGGCCTGTGTTGCGATTAGTACGCTAGGCTAACCCCGGCGGCTAACTCATTAGACGACATGTGTTCTGGAAACCCCTGAATGTCTTTCTACTTGCCTCCACACTTAGACACTAGCCTGGACCTAATACATAGTTAATGCAAACGCTAATGCTACACCAAGGGGCGAGCCGGAGCCAGTGTAGCGTGTGCGTCTTTACCGTGGCATTTCATCAGGTAAGGATACAGCACTTCCTTCTCCGTGAAGTCAGGAATAATGCTCATCAAATTCTTAATCTTGCTCAGCTGCGGACCAAACATGGACAGGTATCATGACATGTACGGTTCTTTGAGCAAATTAAATACAATTATAATGGAAATAGTTATACACTTTTGATTTTACCTGTCCAGGATTCTGAGCTTTTCTTGAGAGATATGACACCAGCATGTCCTTCTGTTCGGCCACAGCATTACAACGCTATAATAACAAACAAGCAATATTACTGATGATTTCAAAGTCTTTCTGTCTTTACCTGCCACGCCAGACTGTGTGCTCTACCATTATAACGCTCCATTTAGGGGTTTTATACTGAACTTCAGGCTAAACCAGCCCCATTAGTCATTGTTTTTTTCAATTTCTGCACTCAGTCATGGCCAAGAAGCTGGCCCAAATACATTTTCTTGAGGACTGCATAAAAAGAGTATCAACTTATGCCAAAAAGAGATTTCTGAAATTCAATAAGTAAATATCCTAATTATGACAATATTCAATTATGACATATATAGCCTCTGTTTAAAATATAATGAAGAGTAGTACTGTAAGTAATATATCTCTTCATGCAGGCATGTGGGAAATGTGTGTTTAAAGATTGAGAAGGATCATCACTCAAGATGACAGGAGGATTGCAGATAAAACATGTCTTCTGCTCTTGCCATTACTTTTAATTATAGTCAACAGACTCCCAGTTCTATGGTCTCATATGGTCACCATGTATCTGAAAATGAGACCAAGGGATACAGATCCTGTCAAAACAGACTAATGAGCTGCTGCTAAATCAATAGAACCTATGCTAACATTTATATTTAGATTTGTTTGCTCATAAATATTAGTTTATGTTTAAATTCTGATGAAAAGTGGTCACTAAAAACATGAATAATATGTCTGTGCAATGCAGTCAGACATGCAGACCTAGCGAGATAATTACTGAGAGGGAAGTAATGGCGGTTAATGAGTAAAGGAAACTTTAAGTGCTCATCCGCAATGTGGATCTTGCAATTTAGCCCTCACCGTCTTTTCATTTACACCATCTATCCTTCCATCTTAGTGCCCCCTAACCATCTAGAGTCTTCATATTCATATCCCCAGGCTCAACCCAAAGTCACTGAGCTGTAATCCATGAACTGTGATAAATAAATGAAGTGGTAAGAAGCCAATTTGAGACCACCAGACTCATGGGTGAATGTGGGTTTTTGTGCATTTATTCAAGATAAAAGGACATAAATCTAGCAAAGTTGGATGAATAAGTCAGTGACTGTGGAAGGAAAATACTGTTAGCTTTTACTGCAGACAAATACATCAGGGAACAGTAATGCGCTTCAACTACAACTTCAAAAAAGTTAAACTCAGAAGTGAATATATGAAAAGTCCAGACGTGATGGGAATTCTATTTACTTCAATTACATTTTGGTCAAATCAACAGTTTACTTACCTTTAACATATCAATGACAATTTGACAGTTTTGTTGAATGAGTAATACTCACAGCCAACATGAACTTGGCGTCCTCCAACTTGTCCATATCTAGTAGTTGGAGGAAAAGGTCTGTGGCTGGTCTGTAGCAAGCAAAGTGGTTGGCAAGTCGCTCAGCCATAGCACTCACTGCAACAATCAATCAGGATGTTAAAAAGGCTCTAAATCTACAGGGTAAGGTGAAATGTGTGCAAGTCTTACATTTGTCCACAGCTTTGCTATTGTCATCCTCCAAGACCTTTCTGAACACAAAAGATATACTGGGGGCCAAACTATCTGGACTGGTGTAAATCGCCTCCAACATTTCCACTGCTGATTCCAGGTCACCGCTGAAGAAAACCAATATGTTAGTGAATTTGCACACCAACACAAAACTGTAACCAACAGGCTTTCAACAATATTTTCCCCATACATTTAGCTAGACTCAGCAGTTAAAGGTCCTATAATATGATTTTTTTCTGCACATTTCTATTTTGGATATATTTAGGTTACCATTTTACATTTTGCATTATCAACATCAAACACACAATATATCTTATACAAGCAATTTAGTGGAGCTCCCACTCAGACTCGATGACAAACGATCTGATTAGCTCAACATAATTAATCACGCAAACATGCCTGAATGAACAAAACTTTGGGTATGCATTTTGGGTTGAAACAACATTAGAACATTGTTAAAAAGATCAGAAAAGTCCATTTTGCATTATATAGGACCTTTAAAACGTACTATGAGGATTCTTCCGTCTTGCCGAGGTCACCAAGTAAACAAAGCAAAAAAAAATCAGCTCAAAAACCTCAAACACCTGAATGTGGCGACCTGGTCTTACAAGACTTGTTTCGGTCTATGCTCCCTTCCCACAGTCACCAGCCGTGATAAATATTTAACATGCAGGGGTGGGGGTGTGCATCTGTGTATGTATATGCATTGAGAGGTGGGACAACATATCTACAATGATTGTTGCGAAAGGGACCGTCTGAATAATTTAGCAAGGGGCCCTCTAAATGTGGCGCTCGACGTTGCGGGCCTGCTTCGGTCTTTCCGTCCGGGCTCTTAACCAGTCAGCTTGACTCAGGCACACAAGGGATGCACGTGTCATAGATGTTCAGGGCGCAGATTCCAGAGGTCAAGGTTCAAGCTGACAGGCCCACACCACAATGGCCAATCAGGCATGAGGCTGTTGCTCTATTCTCCACTTCCTACGTCCGTGCGAGTTTGTATGACGAAAACAGTGCTAATGTGGCGATAAAAGTTTGATGTGCAATGTGTATATTTGTTCTCTGGTGTTTAAGAAAAGACTAGAAAGTGGTGGAGGATGGGTGTTTTATGAATAATCCCACTCAGCCTTTGTTTCCTGTTTGGGCTTGATGTGCCACTTGCTTTAAGCACTTTTACTCAAAGAGGGTGTCGAGCCTTGTAACCGGCTTGTGATACAAAACACTTGCAACTGATGAAATGTTGTTACATTTACTTTCCACTGAACATTACATATCATCATCATTGTAAGTAACGTTTTAAAAGGGGCATTTTAGTCAGTGAGGTCCTTAAATGTGTTGTTGTGGGGTGAATGAAGCTTCCTTCCTTGAATGGCTATGGAAGTCTCAGGACAAGTCACAGGTCTCGCCAAAACCACAAATTGCTTTTAAAGAGCGTTTTACAGAGAGAGCTCATAGAAATAAATAGATGGCAACACATGCAGACCTGGTGTTTTTGTGTTGTACAAATGTGACCAAAACAGTGAAAAGTTGCATAGTTTCCCTTTAAAAATAGCAACATGTAACAACATATAAAACTATATTAACCCAAACACAGACTTACTTTGTGATATGCGCCAGTGCAGTGTTGTTAATAAACAACATAGTGGACAGGTTGAGATGTGTCCCAAGCCCCTTCATCATACTCTTCACCTCCTGGATACCATCGATGTCGCCGCGACTACCCAAGGCCTGCACCAGCCTGGTTACAGCGAGCTGAGAAGGGACGTGGTCAGCCTGTAGCATAGACTTAAGACTTAGGAGAGCATCTGTAGTGAAGAGCACAGAGTCAATGAAAGTCTTTTTTGTATCAAACACAAATGCTCTACATCCAAACGTATATTCTTACCTTGCACTTTGCCTTTCTTGCTTTGTGTTATGATGAGCAAGTTTGTGGCAATGTCACTCAATTGAAAAGAAGGAATTCGAGACACTGCACTAAGAGAGAAAAATGACATGGACAAGGTATGAGGCAAAGCTAATCTTACATCTGGGATTTCAAACTAGTCATTTATTTTGCTATTTGATATCAAAAACAACAAGAGAAAATGGCCAATAAGCCTAATGTTATAATTAACAACATAATTTCTCTGCCAGATTACTACAATGAATAATCATGTGAGAGAAAAAAGGGCCATAATACTAAAGACTGTGGGTCTGAGCTCCGTGTAAAACACCTGCTGTGAATGTCACAAAATTATAAATTAAACCTTAGGTCTCCTGTGTCTTTGTGAACATATGTCAGCAGACCTTCCTCTCACTTCCTGTGCCCGACTTACTTTCTCTCCATCCATCCCTCTATCCGTCCCTCTAACCGCCTCCTTTAATTTCTCATCCTTTAAACCTCAATCAAGTCTGCCTCCCAACATTTTTTTATATATTATTATAGCCTTGCGACCAGATTAATCCTTCCACTCAATTGAGAGTCAGCCCGGCAATCCTTATCACAGCGGCGACATCGGGCCATGCAGGGTCCACGAGTTGAGACAACAGGGTCAAGGCTGAGATTGGGAGGGGGGAGACTGTAGCAGACGCAGCTCTATGGGGGTGTTGGGTCAAAATGATTATATCGCTGAAACAAGAGTTTTGGAGATATTATGGAATCACGTCCCTCTGCATCCGCAGATCCTCCAGTGTGAACGTGTTAACTCAAACACAAATTGCTGAAATCAGTTTGATTTCATGATTGATTTACGTCAGCAGAGTGGTACTTCTACGATAAATCATAATTGATTATTAACTAATTATTGCCCTCGAGCACTTTAATTAAGCTATTAATCCTGATGAACAAACAAAACCTCATGTATTTTGGCACAGTGATCAGGGCTAGTGTATATTTAATGTACATATGCAAATTACAGAGGTGAAATAAAGAATGCCCCCATGTTTATGACCCCTATGGGACCCTGGACACACTTACTTTGGCAGAGAGCAATGAAATTTGGTACAGTGATTCTCCAGTGTATCCATCATAAAATATTATTATGACCCCACCCTACAACAAACAGGAAGTTGGCCATTTTGGATTGAATTTGGGAAGTCAGGTATATTTGACAGCCTCTAACTTACACATACCGATTAGGCTCAAACCTGAAATACCTTATTACCCCCCAGCCCTGAACACATCTGACATGACAATATGATGGCAGTTACCG
>JAVQKC010059564.1:0-14820 GCA_036025475.1 Philypnodon macrostomus
ATAGAGATATATAGATGTACATATAGTAGATGTACATATAGAGATATATAGATGTACATATAGTAGATGTACATATAGAGATATATAGATGTACATATAGTAGATGTACATATAGAGAGCAGAATACAGACAGTTGTCAACAGTGTATTTCTTTTTATCCCTCGGTTAGTCTCTGACCCTAATGTGTCATTCATCCTGGCACCTGCATGTAGGCAACACTGCCCTACTATGATAGTTTTGATCTGACAAGGATAGACTTACACTTGATTTAATCCAACTTGTCTCCACGGAGTCTGCCGCAGTACCAGCCTGTTTCTCTGCACAGGTCAAGGCCTAGTGACAGCTGCTGTCACTCCTTTTCTTTGCTGCACCAGAAAAAAGAAAGTCAATTTGGAGAAAAATGTCTGTTAAATTCCCCATAGATGAATGCGTAACACATATACACATTGATTTATTTGCGGTTTTGAGTTAGAGCCTATCTCTGCAATTAAGGGCCGTAGGCGGGGTACTATTTTTTAACATAGAGATGTACACACACATACAGCTACACTCATGTTCATTTATGGGGGGGTAATATAGGATCTTCAGTTTTCCTAACACATGCAGGTCTTTATATAGTGAGTTGAAGCTAGACAACCTGGAGAGAACCTACAGAAACACCCTGTAGACATACACACCAACCAATCTTGCAGAGGAAAGGATTCTAATGTAAAGGTCATGTTGAAATGTCATGCGAGCAAGGGCAAACTGAGGACAAATTTAACCAAAACATAAGAAGCTAAATAAGTCAAATGAATAATCTTTGACGCAACAGCTGTTCAGAGTTTGCCAGCAATGACAAACATTAATTTGAACACGGGCCAGCAGGTGATTTTATTATTTATTTATTTTTAAACGAGGAGTAAAAACACAAAATGAAAATGATGGATCTTAGGCGTCAGCAGGAGGAATTAGAGAAGTAGCCAGTCATGCCTCATGGGAGGGGGGAGAAAGAGAGAGGGGAGCAGCCCAGTGGCCAGCCTCCTGCGGCCAGTGCCAGACTCTTCAGCATTTGGCTCCAGCTCATCTGTCACTAAGAGAAAAGGAATACAGTTGCAACACTTTCAAAGCTGCGTCATGTTTTACTGAATATTTTTGCATAACTTAAGCACTGGAATATTGCATAGTGCTACTGTGGCCAGCCTATCTCTATTTCTATATACCACTCAAAGAATTAGCTGAGGCTTCATGGATGCAATTGGTGATTTCTTCACAAATTGCTCTTAGTCAGTTGTCGAATTAGCCTTGAATCAACAGAATACAGATTTTACGATGAGAAACATGATCCAACACATAGAGCCAGGGCAAATGGCTATAATGCAAAGGCTGACTGGTTTATAAGTAGCATAATTTGGGCTGTTAAAAATAAAGTGTTCACTGTTTGCATTATTAGTATTTTTCAAATTGACGCGTGAAAATGAACAGTTCATTTGACTGACTATTAAGTACATCACCATAACAGCAAACTTGCATCAATAAGCGGAAGCGCCTCAACAAGTGGAGAACGAGAGAACTGAGCAGGTGAGCGAGTGGGCGGGTGAGATACATTTATGAGTAAAAAAGAAATTGCGTATGCACATTAACGTTTATTTAACATTCAATCCGCTATAAATAATTTGCAATGCGTGTTTTTTTTTCATGCAATTCCAACCTTCAGCATTTACAATTTTTTGAGGCAGGCATACATATAAATATTAAGTAAAGCTGTCATTTCTATTTTTGTTTAATTAAGATATCACGGTTAATTGTCTGTATAATTAATTTTCTTTTTATATGCTTTGAGTTTTTTCCTGAAGTTTGTATTTATCAAGACAGCGAAACAGATTGCTGCAGAAGCATTAAATCAATTTGCTACAAAGCACAGTGACTCGTGTTAATTATACTGCATTTTACCCATTATCCTTATGGTTTTAATAACTCTGATAAGTAATAGTTGGAATGCTGCCGATAAAGAGGTGATGCATGGGTTACTTCATGGTTGAAAAAAAGACTGCACTGGTGGCTCGGTCGATTCAGACTCAGATTGAAAGAAATGACACAAAATGAAAGCACTTACAGAAAAGAAAATGTATAAAAAATAAAAATGACCCTTTTACCATGGCAAATCAAAATAATGAGCTGACCTTGGTGCTGACGCATAACTAGTAACATAAATTACTAAACCAAATGAACTCTAAATGTACACTAAAATGTGAATGTCCACGGCCTTGATGGAAATATTGCATTAAATACAAAATGGAAACTATTGAGCAATGAGCTTTAATATTGTATTCACAGCTTACATATAATTAGTATAAATGTAAAAACATCTATGTCCATTTGATATAATACAATATATATGGTTTGGTCCTTTTCAACTTTATATAGCAGATCATGAGGTGTTCATTTCTTATTTGCCCTACAGTTTTACCCCTGGACTAGGCAGTGTCCAGAGGATAACCCACCTCATACCCTCTGCCCGCTCCTGGGAACCTGCCATGCCTCATAAGTAAATAAGGAAATCACTACATGTGTGAATAGCCTGGGTGGAAGCAGTATGATACATTACATAACAATTGTATTCCAAGTGGGTCACTCTCTCATGAATTTATATGTAATGTCGAGTAAATATCACCAGGCCTCTGCAACCTTCATATGTGGTGCTATCTATAGACAAGTCCTTGATACGCCTTGTACTGTATCCTACGTGAGGTTTAATGTGCTGTCCTGCTCCTGCGTGTTCCGCTGTGATATAGCGATTATGTATGGTAACGGAGGGAACACGCCGCGCTTTATGTTGACTGCTAATTGGGCTCCAGTGTAACGACGGTGTCACGCTAACGACCCACATCCGACTCATTGTAATATTCATGAGCGCAGAGGCTTGACATTTTTCTGTGGGAGGACATCATGCTTTATGAGGTTGATGTTATACCGGTGCTCCACTTCAGAATTCCCTTTTTGTGCCTAAAAAGCAGGCTGTTACTGTTTTCATCCCATGCCAGGGTTACTAATAAGCAATCTTTGAATCTAATTGTTGCATAGCTTCACAGCCAGCTTTCGTCTGGCAGCATCACATTTATAATATAATATGAACAGTAGGTTGTCTACTAAACTGAAGGTTGATAATTCGATTGTCTTCATATTCACATGTTCTCCACATGTTCTTCACATGTTCTTCACATGTTCTTCACATGTTGTGATATGTTTTCTTTGTCATCTGTCAAATATTTTTGTGAATTTTCATTGTATAATCTGTGTTTTTAACAGTGCAGCTAATGGGGTTCCTAATAATAAACAATAGTTAACAATGTTCTTGGGCTAAACCACTATACCTGAATGTATGAGGGGTTTTTTGTAATTGTGGTGTGTTTTTGCTGGAGACTGTAGATGCGGTTTTGCTTCCAGGTGTTTGCCAGTCTGCCTCAGGGCAGCTGTGGCTACAGAGGTAGCTTACCACTACCGTTATAAAAAGTAAATAAATAAATAAAATAACGCATTGCTGCTTGATTCCATTTCTTACTTTAGCACAGTACTGTAGACAACACATTTTGTTCTTTTGTGTTTTGTGGACAGGTTAAAACGCTCCATGTGTGTCTCGTGAAACAGGTGGGACCCCTACGGTAACTGGCGTGCAGTTCCTGCTCTTCCTCCCCCCTCTGCTTCGCTCTTATTTGCATGCACTAATCTGAGCATAAAAACGAGTGTGGGTTTCTTTCTTTATTCATTAGCTTCATCTCTAGGTGTTCTTTATTCTCTAAATGCCCTATCATGTCCTGGCCATCGTTGCTGCATATTTCCCTGCTTTAAGGCACAATTGCTGCTGTGCTAAATTTCCCCATGGCGTGCCTGAATTGTAATGTAGCTTTCGCGTTTTAAAAGAGGTCATGCGAATGTGAGGTGTCCCTTGCGGCAGAAATGACGTTTAAACCAAAAGAAGCAGAATGGAAATATGTTCCTTTTGTATTGTGGACAAGTCAGATCACGGAAAGATATGGACGGCTCATGAGGCAAGGTGTTCTGAAGGGCGACTGGGTGTTAGCGCCCGGGTCGTTGGTGGTGGAAGAGCTGCCAACGTGATTTTCTTATCTTCATGAATTAGGGACAATCGCCCCGCTTTGAACTACCGTCTACATTTTCCAGTTTTCCAGTTCATTTCAGTTTGGAAGAAGGAATCCTAATTAACAAAGCCATATGTAAAATGATGCATGAAAGTTAAGCTGCTAAATTCTTCTCAAAAAGCCCTATTTTACAAAGGTAAACCCATAATGGAACTTCTACTACCATCATTTCCAGAAACAATCACTTTTTCTGATTAACAGTGGTCCAAAAGGCAGAAAAAATCCAATGAATGACAGTTCTGTGGGGAAAATGTGGGTGATGTCAAAGATCAGAAGAGACCAGACTAAATGATAGAAAATGTCCCATTCTTACTTTGACGAAAATAAAGAAAAAAAAAATATGTCAAATTTAGTTGAACAAATGCATCTAAGACGTGAATAAATGAAGTGACAGAATATCCGGTACAATGTCATCTCAGCCAAGTCTTATTTTTGAGCAGCAATGAGAGCTTCATTATAGCCAGTTAAGAATGACAGCTATCCATCTCCGAATGAGCTTCTACGAGTCAAATAAATTATACGGCGGTTGTAGGAAGCGCACTTGTAGATGTCACAAATGCAAATAAACCTGAATGGATGTCTGGGCTAACAGGGACAGTGTTGAGGGATAGGGAGGGAAAAGCTACAGTATAAGAGGCTTCATCCGCTTATTCAACGTGACAACGAGGATTTCATCATGGTGGAGAAAAGGCGATTCTCTGACTTAGGGGAGATCTACTGTGTTCTGTGTGCGGATATAGGAAGACAAATCTTCTTTTGCCATTTTTTGTTCTCATTTTGTCCGAACATCAAAGGATCAGCTTCATTGTGATTACACTCGTCGGGAAAGTGGACCCTAATCCAAATTAATTGATGGAGCCATGCTGGAACATGCTTAGAATTAATGGATCGGCCCATACACTCCAATCAGGTTTTATATAGTGGATGAGTGGGGTATTATCAGTCAATATGAGACAGTGTGAAAGAATAAAATGCATTAGTTAGAGGTGGAGTCTGCATGTCCTCCCTGTCTTTCAGTGGGTTCTCTCCAGCTTCCTCCCACCGCCAAAAAAAAGCCTGTACGACAGAGGATTGGTGACTCTAAAGTTGCATGTGAGCCTGGCCATTGTCCCGGGAGTGCCCCACCCAAGGCCCATAATTGCTAAGGTAGAAGATGGAAGAAAATCCATTATCATTGTAGTCTTCATGAAAAGAGACTGGGTGCAATAAACCATAGTGTTCAAATTGTTCCAATGTATTTTGAATGTTATATTCTCTTAAAACAGACAATGACATGCTACAATGAATTTGTGCCTTTGTTTACATTGCGTTAGGTTGTTCTGCGTCACATTGAAATTGGAGCTGTGAGCGAATGCAGGTGGTGCTTTTCATTTGAACTGTTCATTATGTCAAATTCTAAAGCACTTGATAGCATAATTCCTTCTTAAATAACAGAGACAATATACAAACCTTGGGGAAGGGCCAATACTAAAGGATTAACAGATGAGTTGTCTAGTCATCAAGCTGGAATAGATGAAACGCATACCCCTCCTCAAGTCTCTTCACATCGCTACATAGCTTTGCAAATCCCAACAAAACCCTGCATAAACACAGAAATCATATTCACTTTAAAATCACTACTCTTTGGTCCTTCCATTTCCCCGCCATCGTCTGTCTGCCACAATGGCCCCGAAATACCATTATCACTTCTATTTTATTGGCCGAGGCATGACCCATTTGGTTTAAATACTAGGCTCACCTTGAAAGTGGGTCGTGGGCCAAGAAAGCTGAACTCCTGCATGCAGACTGTGGATTTCAGAATGTCAAACATGTCAAACACTGCAAGGGAGTGACCGGAGATGTAAAGTGGGCCAAAATGGCACTCAAGTAAGATAACTATTTCAAAATATTTTCTTAGTAGGAGGAAAAAGCCAAATCATTTTTCAAGAAAGGGTAAAAACAAAAAAAGTTAAACCACTCAAACAAAAAAATTAAATAAAAATAAATAAATGTAAAATCCAAACGTAAAATTGCAAACATAAAGAACATAGAATTAAAATGAAGGCACAATTTTCAAAAATCCACTATATCTTGGGATTTTACCAGCTTAATATTTCTGGAGAAATAATCAAAAGGTGCAGAAGGAGAAAATGCATAGAGACAAATATGGAAACTCTTGAGGGAGTGTGCAAAATTCAAGGATTACTCTTTGACATACCGTGGGGAGTCCTTCCCTCGCCGGTGCAGCTGAGGTCCAGTGTAATTTGCCATGTTTTTTAAGCTCAACGCCCAAGGGTGTTACAGGATTTAAAGACCTAACAAAATGTGCAAGACCACATATACTTATCAACGGAAGAAGGTGTTTGAGTAGAAGTGTGAAAGAAACAACAAATCCTCTGTCTAGAATACACATAGGCCAGAAATACATTTGCTCAGACCATTCAGTTCCATGTACACTGTTATGTGATAAGAAAAATATTTTATATATAGAAGCATTTAAAGTTAAAAGGTAGATTATGTGTATATTATTACATCTATTAAACGATAGTAACTTGGAGAAGACAAATGGCAATGTGCAATAGGAGAAACAATTATCAAACCTGTCAGGAATATTGGGAGGCTATTGCTGAGGAGAAACTAATTAGCTGTGACAAAATCATATGCTGTGATTGGGACTCTGTAGCCACGGGTCGGGATCAAAGATAAACAATCTCAGAGTCACATATAGAACCAAAGACGCCCCACAGCAAATGTCAGAAATCTAGGTCAATTGAGATTTTTGAGTGTCAACACTGGTGTACGTTATGTGAGTAATTACATTCATGCCAATAGTTTTGCAACACTGAAACACAGGTTTCTGCTCAGTTCAAATTCTATTCCTCTGATGTAGTTTTTGACCAGTTGAGTTTTGATGGCCCATGATGGCTTCCAACTCCAGTCAAAAAGTGTGATTGTATTTTTTATATTGACTTTCCGTCTCACAGAATAAAAACACCATTGCTCTTTGAAATGTATTATAAACAAGCCATTGTTTGTCTATAGAAGCTTGACATGTTTTGACTGCCTCTCGTAGCCTTGTGAAGGTGTGAAAAACCAGCACTTTTATTTTTCTTTAGTCAGTACATAGCACATGTGGAGCTGAACGCATGGACACACACATTGTCCATTGCATGCTAAACAGGGGTTTTCAATTAATGCTTTCAGCAATGTGCCACGTGCAACTGAACTGTTTAAAAGTGTCTCACCTGCATTCACGACGACTGCATCAGGAAGACACCATCAAACATGCTGCACAGAAAGAATTCTTTATTTAACTTAAATGACTAAGAACTGTCTCAAATGTGTGGACTCTTATTGATGCTATTGTGGACTGAAATCAATGTGGCCATTGTTTGGGTTGTATTTGCTTGAGTAAAGGACGTCATGTCTGCCAAAACTTCATTAATGGGTATAGAGTTTCCTGAATTATAAAACAGATACTATAACTTGTAAATGTCTTAATGGATTGCCTAAAGAATTTATGTGTCATTTAAGAATATTGTGCAAGCTTTTGTGGCCCAAAATATTGGACAAAATCAGGCTACATTCAAATATTAGTTTGATTAAAAGTAAAAGTAAAAGTAATAGTTTAAAAGCAGTAGTTTGTGGTTGTTTTGTTAAAATGTTAATTGACTAAAAATGTGTTTAAAATGCTGGGTCTTTAATTAAGGAGTTTAATTAAGGAGTGGATTGTATAAAAAAAACATATGTTTTAATGTTAAAAATTTAAATAATGTTAAAAATAGAAATAATAGAAATATAATGTTAAAATAGAAATAATGTTAAAAATAGAAATAAATTGTAATGTTAAAAATGCAGATACATATAGCTAAAAGAAAGAAAGACGTTAAATGCTAAAAAGTGAACTATTGGTTTATTGCTTGTTTGTTTGAACCTTAATGTGTGCAGTTTAGTAATGTATCCGTATACTGGGTAAAAAACCATACCATTATTATATGTTACTATATCATATTTACAAGCATATTTACAAGTTGTGTGAAATGTACCAAAAGTTTTGCATTTATATACATTGCCCTGTATGTTATGTTCATGTGGCCATACAACATTGCAACTATACTACTACTGTGAACCTAATGTGGATTTACAACATATTCCAACTATACTGAAAAATAAAATGGGAACTGTACAGTCAAGCAACTTCACAGTAAAACCATCAAGCCTATAGGATATACTTCATGTCGGCTGATATATACTGGTCTTTGGGGTTTTGTGGTTACTGTTTTGTGCACCTTCTGTGGCTTTGCTCTTAACCACACTTATGCACCACTTGACCTTAGTAACTGCTAAAGCTTGAGCCAGCCCCCGTGGCCTCTTCTTTTTACTTTTGTAGAAATAGCTGACTGTAAACTTTTTCTCAGTTTGCAGTGTGACCTTTCAAGATACTTCACTTGCAACAATGGTTATAGTCCATTAGTTTGAATTCTATTTTTAAGAATGCAAATGGTGGGTTATTTTCATTATACACTGGAGACCACCCCATATGTCTTCAAGTTGTATCTTCTCTCAGCTAGCAGACAGTTGTTAATAGTTCTTCTTCTCTTCCATTTTCACATTGAGTTACTTTCCTGGCCAGACTTTCTTTCATAATTCCCCACTCTGTTAAACACTAAGCACTCTATCTTCAGCTCACATCTTCCCATATCCTGCATCCGTTTTTGTGCACTAATCTCTATGCACTCCATGCAAAGTAATTGGTTTATGGGGGGAACTGTTTATCCACATTCTTTCACATTCGGCAGCTTGTGTGATGCCTAACCTGTGCACTTTCAATCACACCGCCTTTTCCGGGACGAGCGACAATACCCCAGTTGATTTCAGCTTTACTTTTCTCCCGGTAATGGGAAAAAGCTAAAGACCGGATCTGGCTGCATGGGGCATCGCACAAATGAGGCAGGCTGGAGGGGAGCGGGAGAGAGGGAGTGTCAAGCTAGTTTTTTTTTTTTTTTTTGAAAGCAAGCACATCAGCGCTATTGTTAGCACGTAGCAAGAGATTAGCGCTGATGGCTGTGTGCGAGTTAGCAGGCTTGGCTGGTGTTCTGTGGCGGATGCTAACCCAAGCCCACCCCTTCCTGCCGCCACCGTGTCACAATTAGCCAGAATAGCAGCAGACATGATTACTTGCCCTGGTGGCCACGCAGTCAATCCATCTCCAATCACAGTGATATCACCACTCCAGAGATCATTATCAGCATAATGAATACCGCACTCACTTTGACTTAGTAGATTATGTTCTTTGCCGGAATCTGTAGATAAATTGTGCATCACTTTGAATTAAGGGGGTAACAAGCTCATAGTGGCAGTTCAGGGGAAGGGTGGAACAGGCATTTAATATGGGAAGGCTAAACTTAGCTTCTTATTCATTCTTAACTGCTGATTGATTCTTTCAGTTCAACAGTTCAAAGCAGTTCTTCATCATGAATATGTCTTTATGTTTGATCCCTCTACTTTATGGCTGAGTTTTTAATCCTGCATGTCTTTTTTTTTTGTTTTAGCATATAAAACAGTGATTGGCAATGAGATGGAGGAAGTACAGTTATTGTTATTGTACAGTAATTGCCATTGTATTCATAATCACCATCACCACCACACAACTACGCCCACACTGTCGTACCCGACATCAAGGTGTATACCGGTGAAACACCCCCATACGTCTGCCACAACTGGCACCAACAGGCACCTTAATCAGACATTGTGTGATTTCTAAGGGTTTTTATATTGTTAATGAGCAGTTATGAGGCCCCGCCCCCCAAACCATGACAAACATGGGTCTGATTTTTAGTTTGACTTTTTTTATATATATATATATATATATTTTATTTCCCTAAATCTACATTCTTCTTTAAGTCTATAGGGGGCATTATAGTGGTAACTGCCATCGTATTGGTCAGATGTGTTTCGGACCGGGGGGGTAATTAGGTGACCAACGTGATTCCATAATATCCAGTATAATTAGAGGCTAAACTGGTCATTTTGGAATTTGGTCCATTGTGCAACACAATAGAAAAACGTCTCACTGTCACACATACAGTATACACACATACACACATACAGTACACACTTGAGTCTATTAATCTTAGTTTTTTATTTCTTTTCTTTGAGTCACTTCTCAAGATGCTGTCTGCTGTAAATTCTACCCCTCTCTAAACACATGAAGACTGGCAGTCAATTTTACAGTGCAAAATGAAGAAATATAGAAAGCTCAGAAACCCTCCAGGCATTAACCTATCAAGTGATCAACCACAACCAATGACCCTTGGTTGTTTAGTGTCTATTGTCCAATGTTGCAATGGGATAGTTTCAAAAATATCTAGATCCAGTGATTCACATCAAAACCATTTTTTTTTTTCTATAGCTTATTGCTGATCTGATAATGTAATCAAATGTATGATTAAATTATATTGCTAACAAAGTTACAACAAACAAACAATAATTGATTTTAACATGTCGCATCATGTTTACCTTCTGCTGCGTCTTACTTTTGCTATTAATACATTGCATATGGCCTTTCCAGTTATGGAAGAAGTGAGCAATATGTTCCAGTCCTCATTCATTCATCAATGTCCTATATGAATCTCATCATGGCTAACAGAGACTAAGTACTTGTAAATGGCATGCAGTCGTTCATAGTCCATGTTTATTTGTCATGCCACAGGCCATGTTCCCACATGCACCAAAATGTGCAGAGACACATCTGACGTCTGACTGATTAGGGCCTTTGAGTAATTAGCAGACAGATTGCTAAACGGCGGCAGACTTGATGTTCTGAGGTAAAGTGTGGCCTCCTTGAGGATATATTATATGTATACATAGATCTATATTATACTAATGTTCTTCGTACCCTCCTTTCCATTTCGGTTGATTGTTTATTTACAGTAGAGCATTTACCCCTGAACTGGAAATCCTCACAACAAGTCCAGGTCTGGCAACGCTACTATACTTTTCAACATTTAAATGCAATTAGTACGGATATTTCAGAATTTTGCATCCAATTATTTATTCTTTGATCTTCTTCCGCTTGTATTTGCCTTTACAGTAGCAGTAACTATGGGCCTTACGCCTCATCCACACTGAATGCAATTTTTGTACGGTCTTCCTCCGGACTATCATTCACACCGATGTGTGCACGTGGAGCACGGAGCTGCACGCTGTGTGGGTATGGGAATCCGCAGGAGCTTCTGCGGTGCCCGTACCGTGTCTGTACCGCAGTCAGTGTGAATTAGCCCTTACTTGGGGTGCACCCTGGACAATGACCAGTGACAGAGGTGACAGAAAGAAACATTCAGAGCCATTCACTCTCACTTTCATGTATATTCAGTTTACAATAGCGTTACTAATAGAACCCACAACTTTACCTCTGAGAGGCAGGAGGGCTAACCACTCTGCCACCATGCACACCCCATTTTACAGATTAATTAGCTGACAGATTACTAAATGGCAGTGAATGTGGCTTGATGTTCTGAGGTAAAGTGTGGACTCCCTGCAGGATATAATTATGTCCTTTATGCCCTCCTCTCTCTTCCTCATATCCCTCACTTCTATCTATTTTTTCCCACTCTTTCTATATTAAGCCTTCTGGGTTAATCATTCCTAGAGGATGACAGCGGTGCGGTGCCACCTTAATGACACAATGCTTTAAATATTTTTAAAGAGGCTTCAACATATTTGTCCCCTTATATATACACACAGTATTATTCACTCATAAGCTGACCTTCTCAAGATCTGATAATATTTGGGTTGCCATATGTGCATATGTTGGGCTGCTACACCA
Organism: Philypnodon macrostomus; assembly: GCA_036025475.1. Lineage (NCBI taxonomy): Eukaryota > Metazoa > Chordata > Actinopteri > Gobiiformes > Eleotridae > Philypnodon > Philypnodon macrostomus. Next base: position 11,947 of record JAVQKC010059564.1, read on the forward strand.
CACAGGAAGTGTTAATATCAGTGATTGTGAGAAGTAACAGCTCACATATATATAAGATTTTTTTTAAGATATACAATCTGAAATGCTAATCAAGGTGTAGATATATCTTACAGGATTGCTTGGACTCAACCATTTTTCATTTTCGCAAAGTTCATTTACTTGACCCATTTTCTATTACTTTTATAAAAGCGTTTACCAGCATTTATCACATAAGGCCTTTCTAATCTTCATCTATTTCTGAAGCATTTCTTAACCTCTTCTGACATGTGTGCACCCTATTTTTCTCTGTTGTGGGTTGTCCCGGCGGGAGGCGAGTGCTCTAATTTATTTGTTTGCATATAGGGGATACGTCCAGCTCTGATGGATGGCTTTGGCTGCTTGCACTTCCACAGTTGCTCCGGGTTTACAATAGAATGTGCTTTGAGAATCTCTAAGGACCTGCATCTTCAAATAGAGGGAGATAAATAAAATGCCCCCACACACACACACTCAGACACATACGCCACATACAACACACTGACAGTAATTCCCCATGAAAGTACACATGAACAATTGCAAAGAACTGATTACATGTGCCTAACCACTAATAATCACATATAGGCATACTGCGTTGGACTAATTGGATGATTGTGTGATTCCCATTTAGACTCTAGCAAGACACTTGATCCACCTTGTATGTATTTGTTTGCTTGGTATGTTTGGTGGTGGTTGGATGTATGTATTATATATTACTATTCACTTCACATATGTAATTTAGGCCCTATCTTTCAATAAATCCAAATGAAACCAAGCCATTATCCAATTTACTTTTGCCAATTCAGGCATCCATAAAACAATTACAACTCCAGTGAAAGCATCAGAATTCAGAATTAGTGCCGGAAAGAAACACATGGCATTGTCTGGTGTAAAAATGGAGTCAGAGCTCTCCAGTAAGCGTTTAGTGTCCAGTTGAGCTCTCTTCATCACTGTGGCTGCAAATACTGATGTGATGAGACTGCTAACACAGAGCCCCACACACACTACAGCACAAGTCAAATGCCTGCCAGCTGAGCGTGCCCCTCACTCAGCCTTTTGTGCTTCTTTGACCACAGCCCTGTCATTTACTCCCAGCTAATTTGTTGGGAATGAAGGATTATGCTTGCTAATCAGTAAGCGTAGTTACAAAGTCTTTACTGAAGCGTTGCATTTCAAGCACTGTGCTGAAGGTCAAGATGGTCTGACAGTGCAGGTCTTAGCTCAGTTTTGTGCTGATATTAGCAGTGCCTCAGGCCATTACCTATTCTTCCAAAGCTAGAGAGGGAGAATGCTGTCATTTTGGTCATGTGCCGCATTTTCCAATGTGTAAAGCAGATCTCAAAATGTTTTACTGATATTTTAGTAGTGTGTTATATGGTAATTACCTTCAACAAAGGTCTCCTGTTACTGTTGGTAAAAACAATTCAAAATAGTGAAATAAATTATGTAAAAATACACTATTGCCCATAAAGTTGGGATATTTCAAAGACATTCCTCTTTTTCTTCCCATTTATGTTCATCAATATTCACCTTATTTCTTCCTTATTATGATTCACCTGCTCCTCAGAGTTTACAGGAAGTATCCTTGGATCTGACTTAAGAGTGGGACGTCATCAACAAGCTTGTGGAATATGCCACGATGTCCTGAGGCATTGGTCGTGGCATACTCCATATTAGTGACATGAAAGAGTAATACTGGACATTCTTCTGCATGAACTTGTGTTTTCTGTTTAATTGAACAAGGTGGAAGAATTTAACCAAAACTAATTTAGTTTAGTCTGATACATATTTGACAAAGTCTCAGTTTGGTCTCATTCTCTCTGTGATATGTTTGGAGGAGATTGATCAATACAGTTTTGAAAAGATATGCACTTTATCTATCAATTTCATGAGAAGAGGTAAAAAAAAAAAGTTCTATCTACACCTTTAGGTCTTCCACTCCAACATCAGCCATTACAGCGTGCGTTCAACTCCTCAGGCATGTCTCGTGAGTTCTTAAACAAAACCTTGTACCATGTCTGTTTTGATCGATGCATTTTTTTTCCCAAGGCCAAATTAAATGTGCATCTCCGAGAACCACGTGTGCATCTGTAAAACCACAGAGGCTAAGGATGCCTCACCAGGGCTAGCGGCAGGCATGTGGCAGGGGAACTGTTCTTCTTCGCCTCATTTTAGCTCCCTCTCTTCATCCTTGTCTTTCAAAAATAGAGCTACAATCCTGAGTAGTGTATCCTGGTCAGGGAGCACCAGTAGTATTGTGGTTGAACAGCTCCACACTTGTTCTATTATTAAATCCCCCCCGTTATGTAAACCGCAGAGAGACGACACTGACAAATAATGATTCACCGTGCAGTGTTCAATTGTGTAACAGGCTTATTCTGATGAGGAAATCAGACGTGGTATGTGTGTCAGAAGCTAATTTTAAAATCACTGCTAAACTTTACATTTGTGTATTGTAAGGAAACAAGCCTATAACTTTTTGTGGAGAGATAAGACTTCAGGATTGTATTCACATGCCTATGTTTTTGGAGCCAGTACGCCAATTTGCTCATTGCATGTGTTATAGTTGCACTGGTGACTCTAAATTACCCATAGTTAACATTTTTGTGAAAGCTTTGTTAGGATGTGGCCCCACCTAAGGCTCGTAGTTGCTGGAATTACCAAATATTTAACACTAGATTTATCATTGACATTGAGAGTGGTTGGCTGAAGGAATACTTTATGTAAACCTACAGTACAGAAGTTTGGACACACCTCATTCATTCAATGAGTTTTCTTTATTTTCATGAAAAGGCAAGAAATCCCACTTATTAACCCTGACAGGGCACACCTGTGAAGTGAACACCATTTCAGGTGACT
>JAVQKC010059600.1:0-12688 GCA_036025475.1 Philypnodon macrostomus
AATGTAGATATAACAATGTAGATATAATGTAGATATAACAATGTAGATATAACAATTTAGATATAATGTAGATATAACAATGCAGATATAATGTAGATATAACAATGCAGATATAACAATGTAGATATAATGTAGATATAATGTAGATCTATTTGTATTCACTCAAGTTTGAAGGGACAAGTAATAATTGTATTTACACATTGCTGATTACAGTTAATTGTTTGTCCCACTAGGGCCACCATAGATGGGGGTGGAACATGCAGTCTGGAGGTAAGGAAGTTAGGCAAACGAGATCTTATTTATCAAGTTTAATCGATTATATTTCTTATCAGAACACCCTCTTATATAAAGTCTTAAATAATGTGCTTTAAAACATAATAAACTCCTGATTGTTTGGCATGTCATAATGTTAACTGTGGCATAGTGTGAGTTAGCAGCAGCTCAACACGTTTATTCTTGAGGTGGGAACAGGCGATGTTGAAAAGCTATTTTAGAAGCAGTTCATTTCACAAGATTTTAAGATCAGCTCAAACAAAGCTTACGTTTGGGTGTTTAACTTTAAGCTGATATATTGAAGCGTCCAATTACAGTTTTACAATTGAGATAATGAAGACGGGTTCATTATGGAAAAATCATGAATTATCAACTGTTTATATTTTATTTATTGTAAACCATGTGAAAACAGGTCTTAGACACAAACAAAGACAGGGCCAGACTTACAGGAACTAGTCTCACTATCACTGGTCCCAGAGGTAACCAGCTCTGGAGGGACACACAGGACAGAGTCAGCCACCAGGGGGCGTACAGACAGCCATTCACAAAGACACAGAGACATAAATGTACACAAATAAATCATAGACATTCAATAATAGGTGACCAGATGTCCCACTTTGTGTGGGGGTGCAGAGTATTTTCAGACCTGTGTCCCACAAATTGAGTCTGTATGCTACATTTGACTGATGATTAATTTATACTTTTTCAGCATGTTCATCATCTGTATAGTTAATGTAACTTGAATCAACATCCTACTTCTGAAGCTGTCATAATGAAATTGGCCAATTATACATGCTGTGTATCCGGCGTTTGTAAGTCTGTCCCACATTGTCCCGCTTTGTCCAGCTTTATGTTCCACATTTCATTTTCATTTGTTCATTATGATCTGGTCACCCTAATTTATTCACATATAGTTACATGGAGACGTACTTTTGACAAACAACATATAATACATTTTAAAACAATGTGCCAATGCAGCTTTTAGTGACGTGCATTCAACAAACATTGAACGTTGCACTATAACAACATTTAACACATTTTTTGCTGTTCTAGCAACTGACCAGCAGGTGTCAGTAATAGTAGGAATACATACCTTTATCATCTTGGTCCTGAAGGGGAGAGAGGAAAGAAGATTGTAATGTTTCACAGCTGATACCAAATATTGGAACACTTAATGATAACATTAGCACTAGACAGTCTTTTGTCATTGGTTCAGGTAGAGATTAAAGCATTAGGTAATACAGTGTGACTATGTGTTAATGATAAAGTTATATTTGTGATGTGTTTGTGTGTGAATCAGAAGTGGGAGAAAACAGAACTGACACCAACAAAGTGAGAAAGCAACTGTCAAACTAGAGTCATGAGGCTACACTGTAAAAAATAAAACAGGTCTTATCAACACTGAGTGAGCTGAAAAATCACACAGCTTTGTGTTCTGGAGCATTTGTATTTTAGTCCCACATTCAGTTGTCATGGTGAAAAAGAGTTGTTGTATTTGTTATAAAGTGTATATGAAGGTGTTAATCAGAGCATTAAAAGTGTACTGTAGCTAGGCGTGTGGTGATATAGATTTATTTGTTACAATTATCTTTGTTAAAATAATTGTGATTAATGATAATATTATGATAATTAAACAATGTGTTTAATAAAGTCCCTCAACAGTACTTTTAGTACTAAATATAATAAGTGATCTGTTCACAATACAGTCCAAAGGGCATTGAGGAGGTGATTCATTGTCAGTGTTTTCATTGTGACCCATGTCCCCTGTAGCAATAATAAATATATCAAACTAAAATGTGTTTCTCATTCTCGATGACACTCACAGATCTGTCCTGAGTCTTGGGCACTCGGACGGTCTTCAGTCGCGTCCTCTCCTTCTTCTCCGCTCTGAAATAAAAACACACACAAGTTTAACATGATTCATTACATCATTACATTTCAGTAGCTAAGTGAGCAAAACGTGGATCTGTAACCTAACACTGTAAACTCATGACAACTTGACTCCACTAAGGAGTGGCCCCAAGGATTCTTATTAAAGATCATTTGAATGCAGCATCTGTGGTCTGTGGCTAATTAAGAAATAATAGCTCGTAATAAAGATCATATTTGTTTTGTGCAAAGCTATCGAGTGTATATTTGATTCATTTTCACCTCTCCCCCCCTATTAGAGTTTCATATCTTATTCTCAGAGACGTTAATATTTCTCATTGTAATAAAAACAGAATATTTGATTGATTAAGATGTATTGATCACTCCTGGGGCACACTGACGGAAGCGTGGCTGCCAGTTTGCGCCAACGGCCCCTCCAACCACCACCAAACACCAATCACACTACCTCATTCATTCATAGGCGATGTGGGTTAAGTGTCTTGCCCAGGGACACAACGACAGTAGGCGCTCGGACGGGGACTCGAACCACCGACCCACTGCACCACTGCCGCCCCAAAAGCATGTGCTGCAAGTTGTCAGTAAAGTCAACCAAATCTATTCTGTATGTTTGTGCCAGTCCCAAGCCAGTGGATAGGGCATTAAAATCTATATGCAAAAGATGGACAAGGCAGATGGTTTGTTGTGGTGAGCCTGGAAGGGAAAGAAGTAAAAGATTGATGACTATGAGAAATAGCTGCCATTTGTGAGTTTTTACCACGGTCATGTAAACCCACACACTGTGATAACTCACGGCCTATTAGGATGCAGAATCACATTTCATAACAACATTGTAATCTGTAGAGGAAGCCACACATTGTTGCATGTTTTGATGTAAAACTTAGCCTGAGGTCTTGTGTGATTTATGCATGTTGTACTAGACATGACATCATACTACTAACGGCTGCGTGTTAATACTGCAGTATATTCTGTTCCTGTTAAGTGCTTGGTTGGTGACTGCATCATGCTTTTGTATTTAACATAAAACTCTCTTGCCCATCCATCTAGCGACCAAACTGTGTCAACATCATTAGCAGGCCATAGTATATATGATATAATTAGCATGCAAACATTAACGAGTTTCTGCATATTAGACATCATACTTTGACATACAGTTACTTACTCTATACAAACATATCAAGAAACTAAATGTCTTCCAAGTTAAATGTATACCCTCAAAATGAACAGGCCATCAAATTATTTAACAAAAAACATTCATTACATAGTCACAATTTAGTCAGACCTTTTTATTTAGTTCCAGCTTTGACAGATTTCAGTAAAGAATGTTCTCCCTTATGATATTATTTGTATTATTTAATATTCAACATTGCTTATCATGCTTTTTCCAGCAGCATTTTCAGCATATTGCAGTATCTGGTTTATGCAGTCCATGAGATATGGCAGGTTGGGCAACAGGTTGAATATGAAGATAGATCATCCTTTTGTGAGCCTCAGGGACTGCTCCTAGAACAGTTTGGTGCGACTTGTCAGTTCAGTTGAGAGAAATCTGAATCACTTTTTTTACCCTGTTCCTTTGAGACATGATTCCATTCAGTATTAGCAGCATTCCAATCCTTTTACATTAGAAATTCAAATGCTCCAAAGCGGCACCTGTTCGTTTTCACATTAATGAAATGAGATTCTTTATCTGAGGTTGCAATCTGTCCAAAAACGAGCCAGAAGCAAAGCCATGCCTGCATTAGCATAAGCCTCTTACTTTTCTTTACATTTTCGACCAAATCAATAACTCAGATGTGAAAAGTGTTCGTAAAAGCGCAGTTTTGAAAAATGCTGTGGCCAAATGCTGCATCAGAAGCATTGACCTCTGTGGGTGGAGTCTACTTTCTTGCTTTTCATTTTCCATTTCTTTCTCACATCAAATGTCTTGGAGGCGCTCTATCTCCCCAAACACAACTAGAAACTATTTTTGAAAGAGTTATTGCAGCAGCCGCTCTTGTGTTGTTCGACAAACAATACCTGCCTGAGCTCCATTAAGTTTCCAAGTCCCATTCTATTCCTCTCTATCTTTGTTCTGGCTAAAAAATATGCCGTCTTCAAAGAACGGTTTGTTGTAGTAACAATGGTAGTGAGGAAATGAAAATGGCTCCACAAGTAGCACAGAAAGAAACTGAGTGCAAGTATCTTCAAGTTTAATAAACATATATATGGTAACACTGAACTGGACAATAAGCAGTAGCTAAGCATTAGTAACCAGTTCAGACCCGTTAAGAATAATAGAAAATACTGTTGAAAATGTTATCAACTCTTAATATTAATGTTAACTACAAACTATCCTTTTCATTAAATTGGTAATTAAACATATATTAATGCTTTATTACTGCTAAACAGTGAGAGTTTGATAAAGAGTTATCAAATATATTATTCACAAAATAACATAATCAACATCTGCTTGAATAGACAGAGATTTTAACATTACATTACTAGTATAGTATAGTATTTTTTTAGATTTTAATGTGGGCTATTTTGAAACATGTGTTTGTCTGGTTTGGAGTAGGCAACAAAAGGCGTTTAAGTTTGCAACAATCACAAAAATAGCCTGTGAAATCCTGAATGAGGGCGATTATTAAGTAGTAAGTATTGTAGAGGGTTCATTTCTGCACCAATTCATTTTGATCAGTCTTTTCTAGACTCTTATTACTTCTCACTGACTTACCAGTTGGTTTTTATTAGTTGCAAGGTGTTTTTTTGTATGTGTTTTTTAGGTTTGTCACAGAAAGAATTGCATTTTCTTTCATGCAGGAGCCAGCACAACCTCTCATAAAGTTGTCTATTTCTTGTGTGTTGCACCATCCCTGCATGGTGGAATACAATGACTTGCTGTGAGGGAAGCGGTGGTCTAAGGATCGTAGCTTCTGGTGAGAAACACAAAGTGAACAAATAACATTGGGCTCATCTCTGTCCGACAATAATCTTTGGCACGATTCGCTTAATACAGACTCGGGAAAAATCTGTTGCGCTGCAAATGACTCATTCTCCACAGTAGCTGGAAGGGTCAGATCGTTCTGGGGAGAAAGAATGCAAGCTTTTAATGCGTCTATGTGCGACTACATCATAACGAGAAACTCCTTTTAAGCTGGGAGCGTGGTTCTGTAGTGAAGCGTATGGAGGAATGGGATTACAGACAACACCAACGGATAAACACACATTTCCCAACATTATTTTGGACTTGCTCGAAAAGCAGTCTGCCTTTTGATCTATATTCCTTATTAATTCAACCTGCCAGAGCGCAGAGCTGTAGTACGCCAGCAGTTTAGCGTATCCTGAAGAGAATAAAAGTAGAGCGTGCTTGTTTAGTTGTTGTATAGGAGCATTTTTCACCTCGCTGATGAGACAAGGCTTGTGCTGGTAGTGTTCCCAGACAAAGACTAGTGAGTCACTCTTTATTCAGAGCGGTAATGAGGGCTCTGCTGCAGCTGATGCCACTGTCGCTGTGGCTCAGGATGAGTATGTTCCACAGATAAGCACACCTTGATAGGACATAATGTGACAGGTATATTTTAGGAATTCCTGATTAAAAAAGTTGGGATTGTAATAAGCTAATTACAGACCCTAATATCCTATGGGCTCCTTTGGGAAGTATTTCTTACCCCCTAAGTCCACCTCAGTTTCCATGTGCACCATTTTTGTTTGACAGTGGACACGTCAAAATGACCAACCATTGATATCTTCCTTATACCATTTGCCATTTATCTCATTGATCGTAATTTCCGAGCATTATTGTTTTCTGGTTGGTTGGGTGTCTGTGCTGGTTGTAGCGCTGACCTTACCGTTTCCCTGTGTGTGTTTCCCTGGGTTTCCCCCTTCCGTGGGTGTGTGTGTTCCTTCTTACCTGGGCGTGGTACCTCCTGGCTGCTGAGCTTCACACCTGGCAGCAATGAGCAGTCTACACTATAAGAAGACTGAACGGCTCTTTCAAATTGTAGTGGCTATTTTCCTGAAACCTTTGTTGTGTCTCCAGATCCAACGGTCAACTGCAAGCCTACCCTACTCCCTTACCACATCACCATCTGCTCATCTTCTCACTTCTGTCACCTACCTGCCCACGTACCTGGTCATCCATCTGTCAGCCCTCGGTCCGTTCCATCAAAATATTCACCCCGGAAACCTTAATAAATTTGGAAAAATGACTATTTACCTGTCTTGTGTTCTGCTTTTGTGTCCAAAATCAAACCGTGACAATTACACTTTTAGGACTTGTTCAGGCATAAGAAATATGATCAATTTGACATTAATTATCATGTAGCAGTCCAAATCCATCAGATGATTAAAATGCCATACATGGAAGGTTATTAATTAAGTCTGGAATATGAAGCATTGTGATCTTAACTTTTATATCCAAAGCACCACATGTTAAAGAATAAAAGATTTAACACCAGAAGCCAATATACACCGTAGGTTGGTTGATTGCACACAACACTGGCCTGGGCTTGGGCAATGCAAAAATATTCCCTTTGAATCAATAAGGTATTGACATGGGTAAATAATACAATGTAACAGGCGGGCTAGCAACAATCCCACCTGTCAATCAACCCCCCCCCCCCCCCACCCTGTTGACTGTAGAATAAGGCCTTACATAAAGTCTTAGAGAACAGAAAACTAATTATAGATTCATCAATGCAGTGCAGAATGGACTGATCTGTGTGACTTTTTTGAAAAAGAAATGTCAAGAGAAGTTGGCTGTAATGACCTGGCACCATCTCGAGTGTTTGGTTCTGCTGGTGAGTAAAAACGATCTTGCACCATAGAAACCGTTGTTATCAAAACCTATACTGTACATCAGAAATGGAGGGCAGCAGTCCGGGATCAGTTCGGTGATTAGGCAAATTTGACTTCACCGAACTGATCCTTTGACCGATTCAAACATACCATGACTCGATTTTCTGAACCAATATCTTGATACTGATAACTTGCACGGTGTTATCATTATTATTATCGCAAATTTTTTGTTAGGAATACACATATACAACAAGAATAATGCATTCAATTTATATAGGGCTTTCGTTAGTAGAAGTGTGGCTGCCATCCTTCCTGACCCCCGCAATCACACAGTCACATATGGGCAAGTTGGATGAAGTGTCTTGCCCAGGAACACAACAGTATGGGCTCGGGTGGGATTTGAACCGGTAATGCTCCAGTTTCTTTGACACATTTTTACCCACTGCACCACTGCTGCACCGACCAATTGGACTTGATTTTTCATAAACTCTGTACTTGGACATGGAACCTCAATCCAATACTTTTTTTACCGTGACCTCTTTGGGCGGAAGTCATAGAGCGGATCCCTATAACCAAAGGCATGTGGGTTAGAGTCCAGTTAGGTGTCTTTTGGGCAAGAAACCCAGCCTATAATGTGACAGCTGTTGCTCACCACCACCAGTGTGTGACTGTGGAGTGAATGAATCAATTGTAAAGCACCATTGAGTATTCAGAAATAAAATAACATAGAATAAAAAACTATGGATTATCATTATTATTATTATTACTAATGTGCTAATGACTCAACTTAGACTTGGGCCAGTTATTAGTGACTCGGACTTGAGAAAGACTTGGACTCAATTGCCCACACAACTACAACACTGGTTCACGCTGATAAGCACATTTTTACAAGTCTGTTTATATGCAATCAATGAGCTGAAAAAGGATGTGTGTTTATGTAGAAAAACTCAAACTGGCAGCAGCACACACAGGGTAAGCTTCCTGTGCATTGCTTTGAAAACACGGGCTTTAGATTTCACAGCTGCTCCTCTGAGTCTTTTGAAAAACCACCTACACTCAGTGAGTCAGCCCAAGTTAAAGCACAAGCATCTCATGATTGCAGAGTTATTTTGGATACGGATTTATCACTTCAAAATAACAGCGAGAGGCAGATGTGACTTTCAGGAAAGGTCGTCCTTCCTTTTTGGATTTATTCATTGTTACAATTGAACATATTTGCATTATTTACATATCGCCTTCACAAGATCACTGAAATGGAATATTAAAAAAATGTGAGAAACAGCACTATCACCCTGGCATTGAGGAATGCATTCATCTTTGTCACACTGATGTGTACACTGCATCGTCACAAGAGCTAAAGTTTCCACCAAGAGTTCCACAACAGTTCAGTTGAGAGGGCCATGCTGTCAGCTGTTCATTAGGAGCAAAAATACAAATCTATATTAGCTAAAGGTGTAGTGTAGCCCTTTAGTAGCATCAGGTAGTGAGATAGACAATTGCAATTTCGTGCCTCGCAATTCAAAATAGGGAAAGATACCTGCCCCATTGCATACTGCACGTGACAGCCAGATTTGTCTTGAAGTCTGCTTGTGTGCTAAGTCAGTTATCATGGATCTGACAATTTTTGTAAATACGAGTAATATGTAATACGTAATATGTTTATTACGTAATATGTTAACTGCTGCTGCACTATTTGAATGTATCATGTATGTGCAATACTATATCATGTGCAATACAAAATTAATCTGAAGTATTTTTCCACCTGTGAAATATTCTACTCACACCTTATTTAATCCTACCTGCACCTTTGTATTTTTCTTTTTTATTATTGTACTTTTTTATTATATGTTTATTATATTGTTACTTAACTATTTTTTGCACACTTTTTTACCATGTACTATTGCATGCTACTAGTACTTCATGACTATCTTAGCGAGTCTAACGGTTCTTCTGATCCAAAGCACTTCATTGCATTTTTGCATTCAGAAACATTAAGCAAACTCAATCGTGACCTTAATATGTTTTCCAACAGTCTAAAGAAAAGGATGAAGGATAATCACTTGTTCTCACTTTTAAGTTATTGTCAATATGTGTTCTCATTGTTAATCTATTGCCAATATTTGATGTTTATTTATTTCTAACTGTACATAGCTGCTTCTATTGAATGTAGGTGTCTGATATATTAATCATGTTTCATGGGATTGAATATCCAGGTCTGGCTACCTGATGTAAATTTGTGTTAACTTATTTAGCTTTTAGATTTAAGCCCAACCAGGGACTGGAGTCGAGAATTAGCTCGCGCTACAAACTCTATATGAAGAACATCAGTTGCTCTCTCTGTACTGGATGTTTAATTTGCATTGTCCCTGTCAAATAAACTTAATAAAAATTGGATCCTAGAGTTCTAGCAAGCATTAAGTTTCTTCTTCTAGTAATACAATGCAGACTTGTGTGAAGCTATGGTTTCTCTCTCATATTGTCCTATTACATGCCCTCTATAACGGAATTGTTATTATGAAGCTGCTCGGTGGAAACTGAGCTAAATAAATAGAAATAAAAACAACACATCTGAATTTTGAAAAGCACTTACTGTTGAATCATCTTACACAATACCAGGTTGCCAGGAAAACACAGCATCTGAATGAGACAAAGCATTATTATCAGCATGAATTGTTTGCAAAGAATATAAAAGCAAACATACACCATCTTGCAGAATAGTTACACTGACGATCATCGAATCAAAAGAAAAAGCTACTGCTTTATTTTAGCATCATAAACCTCCCCTGAAGGAGATTACAGGCAGAATTCACTCATCATTAGACTTGGAAATGTTCAGTGGAAGTGTAAAAATGGATTGTTTTTTTGACAGAAATCTGTGAGTTTTCCAAAAGTGGCTTATTATTAAAATGAATGCGCTTGTGCTATTTTAGGTCAGTGCTCCGGAGAGAACGCCTTCCTTCAGAAAAAGCCATTAAGGGAAGCTAATTGTGCACCATAAATGTCAGGTTTGAGTAATGTCCAATCTGTGCAGGGAAAACTAAGTGTATAATGTCATCTCTGGGGGCTGCACTGTTTGAACTAGCATCTGTCGGCGATATAATTTACAACCCAGAACCGAAAAAACAATTAATAAACCCTTTAAACAATGACACGGTGCATTTCCCTTCTGTAAATGTTATTAAAAGTAAACAAATTGAAACAACTTGAAATCCTGGGCTAAAAGTCGGGGGGCGTGAGTTAACGTTTCACGAGCCCTTCGCTTCCTGATCAATTTTAATTTAGGAACTTTTACGATCTGCCAAAAACACCCACTTATTCCAATCAGTCATGCGTGGTGCTGGGTGCTTGGCCGGCGTTGACACGAGTTATGTTGAGAATAATTGATAAGCTGGAGCCGTCAGACATTGGGTTTGTACGACTGGCGCCAGTGGAAATGTAAGCCCGGTTTCCGTGTGACATAATCCACATGAGTTATCATTTCTGCATTCACAGAGAGAAGATCTGGTTGCTATAAGGTTGTATAGGGACAGTGTCACTATAGACAGGAGTCCCAAAACTTCAACATTTTTCAACTATGCACATTTAACATTCAAAATAATCTAGTTAGGAGGTATGCAATTCAATTTTTTGTATTTTTTTTACCAAGATCCTGGCTCATGATCTGGAGATGGGTTCCCGGGCGCCCCAGAGGCATTGATGGATGGGTCCAATGCAGAGGACACATTTTGGAAAATTTTAACCTAACTTGAGGCTGATGAAGAAACCACCACGACGCGGGGAGAACATGCGAGCTCCACACAAGCCCATCTTGCTGTGAGGCATTTTGCCATTGTGCTGCAATGAAACCTACAGCATTATTAAAAGTAGCGGCCTTAGTTAGTGTTATATTCATAGTTTTCATTCCACAGAGAAATGCATGGTGTCTGGGATCAAAGTCTAAATGATCTTGGGTAGTGGGCTTACTCTCATGAAATGTATGAATTCAAAAGACCAAAATCTAAAAGTTATGTGATGTGGATTAGTGGTGTGGCAGCACTGTCCATTACTGGGAGTTTTACATTTATGGTAAATCAAACTTTACTTATCCCTAGAGAGACAAATCAGGTACAGAATAAACAAACTTGTATGATAATGTAAAAGGCATCTTATTGTGAGGTCTGCATTTCAGCTGGGAACCACTGCTGTTGACAATGGAAAATGAACGGCTAAAGCCCGACACACAACCCCAACTGAACCTTAACACGACATTCTTTGAAGTGAGATTCTTAAGGTGCTTTTGACAGGAACAGGAACCACAAAAAAGACACAATCACATATGTGCAGGTAAACCACATCATTATCAACACAATTTGACAGATAAATTACAAGTCTTTGAAATATCGTAGGAATACAAGCTCCTTTTTGGATCCTTGTGATTCATGCCTTGTTCAGAATCCAGGTCATCAGTGGTTCAACACGTTTGGAAATAAAGCACTCTTCTGTCAGGATTGAGGGAATTGCGAACGTTGCCAGATAATTCCATTGCGTCCCATTGAGTGAAGATGAAGGCCGTAAGAAACATACAAGTGGAATATAGTCCTAAAGTCTATCTTATGCCCTTCTTTAAACCACTTTGGTCAAGCACAGTAAACCTTAGAGAGTTGTGATGCAAATTTAAACTTGCAACGTGTAAAGCCACTCCCCCTTTTTCCAAAAGTGTTCACAATTCCCTTAGTTCTCACCCTTGGCTGTGACCTCTCTCCAGTCACTGTGGCTAATCTTGGCTGACAGACGGCCTGCAGGGAGAGGCTGGAAAAAACGAACAATAGAACGGAATAGCTGTACATCTCCCCAAAAAGTTTTCATTCCCAAGTCTTGCAATTCCCAAAGGGCTTCTCAAGTTCTCCATCTTGGTCTCCCAGGAGGTCTGCGCGAAAGAGAATTGTTGCTATATGTGTCCTGGTTTGGAGAGGTAGGCAATGAGCGCTACCACCACCCCCACGTACACGCCGGTGCCTATAGTGATGGAGAGCGCGGCCAGGAACAATGCCCTCCGGGAGGCGATGTTGGCCAATGGGAAGTCTCCTTTGTTCACGGCCTTGGTGGTCTACAAGAAATGAGAAGAAGAATACAAAAACATAAAGTCAGATGTGTTGGTTACAAAGAGCTCCAGAGAAAGATCTAACCTATTTTTGAAAAAGAAGTAATTACACAAGCTTTGGTGCAAGGAGCGGATGGGCAGGCTGACAGAAAGGCCAGTGTTACCTAGAAGTACTCGTGATTGTGTGACAATTAGTGGTGAAGATGTCAGAGGCTGGAGGTAATGATCATGTCAAGAGAAAGTAGAGCAGTTCATGGGTCCACAAAGAGGTCAGCGTGGAGAGAGAAAAAGAAGACTGAAAAGTTTAAATAATGTTGTTTAATGGTGGGTGTACAATAGATAATGATTCTAGCTGCTTTTGATAGAACATAATTATTTACTTGCTTTTACCATCCATGTAAAGCAGGGGGTCTCCAACTCCCCTTTTCCAAAATGAAAGTAGAAGAGAGCTACTCATGTTTTATAATATTTAGCATAGCTTATTTTAACATAAAGGCCGCAGCGGTGGCGCAGTGGGTGGATGCTCGCCCTTCAACCGGAGGGTCGGTGGTTAGAGTCCCCGCCCGAGCACACGCTGTCAGGCCCTTCCGTGGACCCACCACCCGCGGGAGGTACCCTTAAAAAGGGCTGGTGCAATGTGAATCGGGCAGTGGTCAAAGGAGGGAGTTCCCT
>JAVQKC010059603.1:0-34303 GCA_036025475.1 Philypnodon macrostomus
CCTTTTGCTCTGATTACTGCTTTGCACACACTCTGCATTCTCTTGATGAGCTTCAAGAGGTAGTCACCTGAAATGGTCTTCACTTCACAGGTGTGCCCTGTCAGGTTTAATAAGTGGGATTTCTGGCCTTTTCATGAAAATGAAGAAAACTCATTGAATGAATGAGGTGTGTCCAAACCTTTGGTCTGTACTGTATATATTCACACTTATGCATGCTGATCTTTATTTTCTACTATTTGTGTATTTTTAATTTCTAATTTATTTTTGGCATCCAAAGTAAGAATTTCATTGTGCATGTTTCCTACTGTGCATATGACAATAAACACTTAGAATCTTATACTTAGTCCTGGTTTATATGATAAGACTTTTAAAGGAAATGAGTGGAGCCACCTTAAAATAGGCTTCTCTGGTTGAGGTTTCAGACATAATGTAAAAAGAACTGAAAGTAAGTGCATGGATTTATGTCTACTTTGTTTGAATCCTCTGGTGATGGCCTTGCTTCAGCAGTCCACACGGACAAGGCCAGAATTTGAGTAGCTCTAGGATAAATGTTGAAGCTGTAACCTTTTGTTTTGCTGTTTGATAAGTAAATCAATGAACAACCAACTCAACAATCACATTTATTCAATATATGTTGCACTTAGAAAATCTTTGAAAATTGTTGTTTCCGTGGGCAACAAACACATGGCGCCGTCCCCAAAGTCGATGTGTTTTATTTTTTTCTGAGAAATGAAAACTTGTTTGACTTTGACACATTGAAAAGAGCTGATGGTGCTTAGGGGTACTTCATCTTACAAAAACGTCCTATTTCCAAGGGAGTAGTCAACCATTTTTTTTCTTCTGTCTGTCTTCAACTGGAGCTGTGTGCCAAAATGCTATTTCTATTTTCCAGCGATTTCTGTGAAGAAACAACTCTATAACCTTTGCATTTAAATCTGGTTGTGTGGGTTTTTGCACCATCAAAAACCACAAAAATACAGGTACTGGCCACTTCATTAGGTAGGTCAATTTACCTGCTCGTGAGTTCAAATAGCTTAGAACATTGGGTCATGTCAATGGATTTAGTCATGCACATACCATGTTCAAGAGAATGGTTTGAAAAGGTCAAATTTCCAGTGAGTGGTAGTTCTGTTGGGGGAAAAAACTGGGTTGGATAGAGGTTAGAAAACATTAGCTCAGATCACATCAAGATCTACACATTCATTTGATCTTTTTATTCTTGCTGCTCGATTTCACATTCACAATGGTTCCTATTTCATACCATCATTTTTGCCACAACTGCCTCTCAGCTGGCGGATAAGTAGACCATGAGTGGTAAATAATAGCACAGGAAGTATGCATTTTATTTGAGCGATGCATCAAAAGTCTCTCCGTGCCATTATTCCTCTACTTGAACTATTTCTATATTTAAATTTACAGTGCATTTCTTAGAGCATGAAATGTGGCCACTGTCTTCTTGGCACATTTTGGCTTGAATCCCTTTTCTTCTCTCAAACTTGCACTGATCCAATAATTACTCTTGTGGCCACTAGAGTGCTGTGCTGTATTACTGATAGAGCTTAACAGTGACTGTGGCCTGACATTTGACACTCTCAGTCCAGCCACCTGAGAATAACTACCAGGACCAGACAGAGTGAGAAAACACATCGATGGGACTTTATAACACTTTTAAGTCTCAATGGACCCAGTGTGTTACTTTAGGTCCACCATTGAACAGATGCACTCTGAAGAAGGCATGCTTTTAATTTAATGGTCTCGCTAGCTTTGACAAAACTTTTTAGAGGGTTACCCCGTCATTTCAAAATAAAATAACTGGGGAGTTGGTTTATACAAAGAGACATTATAGAACAATTTAGACAGTCAATCTTTGAGCACATATAAAGCTCATATAAAACAACATGATAATCCATCTGCTATTGGTGTGGGTGTTCAGGGCTTCCATTCCCAGACATAGAGCGAGAAACTTCAATGACAATATGTGGAGCTTCCAAGCTGTGTCGAGAAGTGTCTCTGGTGGTAAGTGTACCCATGTGATCATTTACTGTGGCAAACAAAGACAGAGCTGAAAGAAAGAGGGCATTTGAAAAAGACTGATGATAAACAACATTCCCATCAATAATCTTTAATTCACAGGCACAGTTCCAGCCAGTTCAATTAAATATTTATCAATTCAACATAGCAAAATTTTATGTTAAATGTACTTAATTGCAATCATCATTGATTTAGTGTTGCATGTCTAGAATAACATTTGACAAAAAAAAAAAAATCGAGTTCAGTTCTTAATATTTTGCTTTTTAATAAACTCCTTCATACAAATTTGTTTTTAAAAAGTCTCAACCTCGTTCAAACTCTTCCTGATAAAATAGTCATTCCATTAGTGTTTTGTCCTGGTGTAAAACCAGGACAAGCTCTGTGCAGCTCTCCCAGAGCATCGTGCCAAGGTGGGAACGATGCGTGCTATTAATATTTCCATCATGTTGACAACAGAAGCCGTCCTTTGGTTGTGGGTTTGTTATGTAAGCGCTAACCCCTTAGCACATCCACATCCCTCTGTATTCAGGTCTGCTGAGAATGATGCTAGAGCGAGCGTCCTTGTTTTATCGAGACACCCTTGTTTGTGTCTCTTGCATCACACTGTTATTTATTGCCGTATTTGTTGCTTCATTGTGGATTAGAAAGAGATTGCTTTCTTCAATTCATTAGCTCAACTACATCTCAGGAGGGTTCAAGGTATTAAGTGCCTTCTTCTTTCAGTGTCCTCACATGTTAGATGCTGGTAATTGCTCTTCAGTTTTGTTATTGTTAAAGCAAGCTTTGGAGCTTAAAAAATGACTCCAACTAGCTCATTCTGCTGTTGTCCCCATTGAGCAAGACACTTAAAAATATATAAGTGTGAAATGAATTGCATGATATATACAACCTGAAAAAAGAAGACTGAATGAATTAAACACTCATTCTTATTTATCATGAACTACTTCTGACCATTGACAAAATTAGACTTCCAGCATATATTAAGAGCCAGAGAAAGAACACTATATTCACATTCATTCATGCAACCTTCATTAGGCCTTTATGAAATTGCTGAATTTGTGTGGCTTTGAACCAAACCTTTGAATCAAATTGATTGTCTATGGGATTTTTACTTACAACCTTGTCTAGGGTTTGCAGAAAATGGTTTGAGAAGGTCCAATTTCCAGTGAGTGGTAGTTCAGTTGACAAAGAAAAAATAGGCTCAATAGAGGTTTGAGAAAAAGGCAACATTAGCTCAGATAACAACTCTTGTGCACTATATTTACTTTAACATTGATGACTATACGTGCAACCTTCATTAGGCCTTTATTATATCTCAGTCTTAGCCTGTTTGCGATTCTGTCTGTGTGAGCCAGTCTCTGCCAATTATGACTATATAATACAAGGCAGGATAAATGTTGGGAAAATTCAGAAGATATTGATGACTTTCTGTGACACTATCACAGCAACAGGAATGTGTTTGATGAGTTAATTAAGAATAATCAGTTTCAATGTGCAGGGGGACATACTCATACAAATGTAACATAAGAGGCCAGCCCTTTGGTGTTAGTGTTCAAATCACACGCAACTGTATCGCACCTGATTTATTTAAATTACTTTGTACATTTTTTGCTCTGATTATCCGTCAGGTCAGTGATGTAGCACCTCATTAAATCACAATAGCCACAAGGCATTTATCGCCGTCTGGCTCTGAGAAATTAAATATTCTCCACAATTAAAATTTGACATTCAGAGACTTCATGTGGTGCAAATAGAATTCTTAAAATGTTTTTTTTCTGTCGCCATGGAACCTGTTGTTGGTAACAATCACAACATCTCCAAGCTCATGGTAAATCATACCTATATATCAAATGAATTGCCTCAAAATGTTCACAATATAGCTCCCTCTGTTAGTCTAAATCAGGGGTGTCCAAACTTTTTTTTCACTCAGGGCCACATGTCAGAAATTTATACCAAGGAGGGCCACTTGCTGAGGTGACCGATTTCACTTCACCAAAAGTCCCCTTCAGTTGTATCTGTTTTCTGACCACTTATGTTCAGGTTCAGGTTTATTCAGTTATTGTCACTCTATATTACAACAATAACCACACAGAAAAGTGGACTTGGATTATGTAGAGTCAAATGCAGTAAAAAGACCATTTGAGCCAATTGAGAGGGCCACAAAAAATTGCTCTGTGGGCTGCATTTGGCCCCCGGGCCATAGTTTGGACACCCCTGGTCTAAATGACGTGGATCATCATGGAAGAAAACTTACCTCATCATTCTCTATCTTTGGGTCATGAGTAACCGGAGTCGATCCCAGGAACTATGGCCCTTACATTCTGGACTATAGCTAGTTTTCCACAGATCTAACATGTTCTAAACCATACATGGGATGAAACCAAATTATGCCCAGAGAACCCAAAGGGACATGTGGAAGATATACCAGACAATGGCCAGGCATTTTTAAAACCTCTCAAATCACTATATATCCTGTAGACCATACACACAATACACTTTCCTAATTGTTTTGCTTCTAAATCTAAATTTAGATCTAAATCCATATGATCAGATAAATAATCTTGCATTCAGAAAACATGTTTAGCTTATTTTGTATTTTGTAGGAGGTCAAACACAAACTGTAGTCCAGCACTTGCAGTAATAACAACACTTTATACATTATAGAAGACACAACTGTGGAAAGAATAAAAAAGTACCAAGTGTATTTTCAGCCATGGTAATCCTGAAGTTATTTTCTCCTTGATGCCTCAGGAGCTGGACCCAGATGGCATCCATTAGTTTTCTATTCTGTTGCTGCATGTATTCCCACTGAGGGTTCACCCGCACCTTTAAATTCCTCTGATAGTGGGACACTCAAGGCCGTCTGAAGAGTAAAAATGGACACTACGTCATGTCTGAAGTGTCTCTAGAATATATATGGAGCCTACACCGAAGTGAACCTTTTATTATGGGGTTATTTATGGATTAGAAAAAAATCTTGGAACTGATTGAGCAGAGGAAAAATGCTGTCATGCAGAAGTTTGTTGAGTATTCAAAAAGTACAGTATGGCAGTAGTTCCCAAACTTTTCACACCAAGGACCACGTTAGAAAATCCAGAAAATAACCCACATCTTAACCAAGACCAAATTAGGTCTTAATCAGGTCTAAATCACGTCTAAACTATTTATAAATATAAACCATGATTACTCTAGTTCTGAACTAGTTCTTAACCAGGTCTACACCAGGACTAAACCACAGCATTAAACTAGGACTAAGCAGGACCAACCAGGTCCAAGTACTACTAGCCCACATACCACCGGTGATGGTACCCGTACCACAGTGGGATATGTATTCTCAGCAGACAAAAAAACATTCACTGTAATACATTTAACAAATATAACAAAAACGCTGATAATGTCTGAGCCTGGTAACAAAACATTATCCAGTGTTCAAGACCCAGTTTATTTAGCATTGTGATTAGCATACTTTAGTCCAAAGGCTAAATAAGATTGGTTTCTTGAAGGTTTTGCTGGACCATTACTTACTGAAATGCAGACGGACAATAGTTTTGTCAGTGCTTGCTCAGATTTAATTTCACAAAAAGTTAACGTGGAAATTACTCTCTCAGTTGTCAAAGCAAAAATAATGAATGTATTTTTTAACAATATATCAAGTAAAACCATGAATTTAATGTTTTTTATCGTTCACTCCTATTGAAATAGTTTTGTGTTGTGTTTGCATGTTAGTTCAAGGACCTATAGAAATATATTTTTTATTATAGATGTTTTCTACTTGGATGCACCATGCACACATTATTTATAGTTTCATATAACTTCACATTACATCTTACATATAGTCCATGTAATTGTCACTTTTCTATCTTTCACACATTGGCTGCGTTCTGTACTGTGCTAAGTCAATCTGTCACATGTTCATTCCAAGAGTTATTTACGTTCCTTCAGCCACTTCTTCTTCTACTCCTGCTTCTGTGACAAAAGTGTCTGCTTCTCCTCACAGCCCTCAAGGGACCAGGCACAAAATGATGCCTTTGAATCCAAGGTGGGTGTACGGTCATATAGATACAGTTCCTATATAGTACGTGACAGTTTGTTCAGAGTTTGAAGTTGTATTCTCAAGCACGTATCGCTGTTTTGACTGATCTTTTACAAAAGAGCGGTCACCATATCTCTGCACTTGGAATATTGTAAGGACAGTTTCCCAGGTACTTCAAAACAAAATAGGTTTTACTGTATACACATTCAGCAACAAATTAGAACCAGGAAAGCATACAGGAATTGTCCCAATGCTAAAAGGTGTCCAAACTTCACATACTGTACCTCCAAGAATTTTTAGTTCAGGGGTAAATGCTCTATTAGGACACAGTGGGAGAATGCACTCCTTATTTGTTCTTTTACTGATCCACTTACTAACACATTCAGCAACAAATTAGAACCAGGAAAGCATACAGGAATTGTCCCAATGCTAAAAGGTGTCCAAACTTCACATACTGTACATCCAAGAGTTTTTAGTTCAGGGGTAAATGCTCTATTAGGACACAGTGGGAGAATGCACTCATAATTTGTTCTTTTACTGATCCACTTACTAACCTTTCCTTTAGTAAAAACACTGACAAGGTAACGATGAGATTTTAGCACAATTTGTTGAAGTATGTAACTATTAATTTATTCCAGTTAAGAAACAATTTGGTTAAATTCCAAATTATGGTTCTTTGTTAGTAACAAAAGTAACTCTAAATTGCAGTAATTGTAATTATCTTGCAATGGTCCAAAATACATTTTTGAACAATAAAATACTGTTCATTCACACAGAAAAATAAGAATTTCTTCCTTAACCCATGACTGACCTTGCCGAAAATAAAAATCCAACCATTGTTTTTTTTTGTTTTTTTTAATGACGCAAGCAGATTAATAAACAAGACCAATAAATTAACCAGTGCCAGTAAATGCATAACCTCTTGATGTGGGTTAAACTGTAGGATGTAGGACAGTATTTCCTGACGAGCACTTCTGTTGACCTGTGTTGAACATGTATTGTTTTAGCTTACTCCATTTATTGCACTGCATCCGAAGTTAGCCCATAGTCGATTAGTGCTGTTTTTCTCACACATCAGGTGAATCCTAGAGCAGCAGCTGACTCTAATATGGAGCGCAGTGAAGGTGGCTGTATTTTTAATGAGCTGCTCTGATTGAACTGCAGAGACATCTCACAATCCCCAAAGAGGCAGAAACGAGAGCGACGAGCATGGGAAAACAATCTTCAATTATACTAGAAAATAATTTGCAATTATTTTGACTTGGTCCTTGAAAACTTAGCACAAAATGTACAAAATTTGAACAGCATTTTCAGCACACCCTTTGGTGACAGAGCAGTATTCATGTATCCCGTACCATACAATGTATGTATTTGCACAAGTGAGTTGTCAATCATCTATGTTAGCAGGAGATTTACATTTGAATGGCTGATGGGGTGAGCATGTCAAACTCTGACTGCACAGAATAGGCTCTTGTGGTATGTAAATTTGAACCATTTTCTGTGATGTTTTTTGTTTTTTTTGTACAATGAATTAATCATTTGTGTTGCAAATGCTGTGGTCTCGTTCCACATACATAGGTTACATACGGTATCTAGTAATACATGCATAATTTCACATGTTTCATCTGCTTTTCTATTGAAAATCATTGCACTTACACTTGTCGCACAATGCATTCTGTATATTAAATATTTTTATTGTGGAACTTGTATCTGATTAAACCAGTATGACCCCTGGCATGAAACGGCATGAACACGCCATTTTTGCCTTCAGTACTGCCACTCATTGAATACTGTACTGTGTCTGTCTAACGATTCTTTGTGAAATACTTTAGATTATCTTTTTTCTTCATCCTGTTGCTTGGTTTGAACTTCAGCAGGTTTGTCTATGTGCATGCCTAAATACAATGTGATGTGAAAGGCTGTCAAGCTAACAGAAGTCATCGATAAAGTGGCCAGGCAGTGAATGTCTATTACCGGCATTTGTTCTTTGGAATACATGAACAAACTCCCACCGATAAGCACGTCTGTCTTTAATTTTCCACCCACATTTGTACTTTGCAGCGCTCCATTCCTTTTATAAGTTTATCGTACTGCTGCTAGGGTCGTGGCTTGTATCAGGAGCTGTGTGTCACCTGTCGGTGAGGCACGGAGGTTTTGCCAGCTCACAAAGAAACCTTTTAATCACATGTGGTCTCAAAAGAGAGACGTAGGAGCAGGTTCATAATGTCTGGGTCGCTGCAGGTCCTCATCTCTTATTCTTAAACCTGAAAACACTGAACAGGTTTTTTGTTCTGGGGAAATGCATAATGTAATAATATTGTACACAGCCTCTCAATACATTTTTCATTTTTTGTCTTTCTGGTGAGCTCTTTGCCATTGTTTGCTGCTGGTGTGTGCCATATTGCATAATTTTTAATATATATCATATAGTTTTATGTCAGATGCCCTTCCTGACACAACCCACTCTGTTAGTATTTCTTTCACTTCACATTAACCGTAATATTTGAAGATTCAAATAATTGTCATACATGGTAGGAATTTCTGTGTCCATGAACTTACTTTGGTAGTGATATCTGTTCACTACTGGCCAATTTAAGATCACACTTACATAGCCCTTAACTACATTGTATCTACCTCATTAAGTACAATGTAATACACTGCGTAACAAACTGTAATAACATGTAACTACAATGTACATACAGAATGGGTAAGGGTTGGGGTTAGGTACAATGTAGGTACATGTTATTACAGTTTGTTACACAGTGTATTACATTGGACTTAATGAGGTAGATACAATGTAGGTAGGGGCTATGTACACATTTTTAGGGTTGTGCTGACAATATATATATATATATATAAAACAATAATGTGCATACCCTATAGCATATTTAATTTTTGCGGTTTCTGCTGATCATTTGTCCACTGCTGCTCTGTGTCATTTTGCTTACCATTTTCTTTATATAGCATAAAGGTTAACATTTATGCAGGCTTGGGACCCGCACACATCATACATGTAGTAAGCTGTCTCGTCACTATATTGTGTATTTGCAGTTTTTTGAGTTAATTTTTATACTCAAATTTTCTTGTACTTAACAGGTTTGATTTCTATATTCACTATATAGTCTATTGTTTTTAACTCCTAAGCAAACATGACATTTAGATAGAACACTTTGCTTACTTGCTTTATAATATCAAGAAGACTTTAAACAACACATTTTAAAGGCTGCGTTGAGGGAAATTAAATCCATAATATACAGAGTCTCACAATGCACCATTCATTTCTGTCTTTGCTTTTGGAGAGAGCTGCTTGCCATTTTTTCACTGCTGTTGTGTGTCACTTTGCATGATTTATCACCAATGAGACGACTTCACACGTAGACGTTGCCAGGCCCATGTGCAGAGCGAGGAGACGGGGCGGGAAAAAAAGCTAAATAAATAGGACTTATTTCATATGTGACATTTATGGTAATACAAAAAACACCTGGATTTATTTAGTCCCGTTACATTTGGCCCACCATCATTGTTGTCTGTGGGATTACTGAAGACAAGCAGCTGCTATATTCGTGATGAGACCATTTGGGCATTTTGTTTTTCACAAGAAAGGCATAATAGCCGCCATTTTTTACAGTGACACGGCAATGTCTTTGTAGGCGGACCACCTTATATTCATTCATCACTCGGGCCGCCCGGTTTGACGACAGGCTGGCATTTGGACAGGTAACACTGGCACCTCTTCGATTCGCCTTGGCATTATTTAGAGCAGCTCAAAACACAGACACATTGCACACACACACACACCTACAGTAAAGGTCACGGAGAAAAACTGGGAACAATAGTAAATGGCTTCTTCAGTTCCATTACGTTTTACAATATGTTACCCATTCTGTTGCCTTTATTTATGGAGCCTGACTTAACTCAGAGGTTGCATTTGTCAAAGTGGAGACAAAGTGTTTAATCATAATTTTTCTAACTATCAGCTAACAATAACAGGTGTGTATCATCAAGCTGACCCTTTTCTATGATGTAAAGGTTGTCTGTGTCAGTCTGTAGAGGCCAGGGGAGGGACTAAAGTAAAACTCGACTACTATTGGTCAAAGTGGTAACCCACAAACTCTGATCTGATGTTGCTATAGAGGCCAATGGAGGGACTGAAGTAGAATAAAAAATTATGACAAATCGACACTTAAACAAGGTCAGGGAAAGCATTTTAAACATTTTCCACCATATTTTTTTTTATTTTATAGACTACACCTTTAATGTGGTTTTCAGCTTTCCCTATATTCCACTGCTGATTTACTATAGATTTTGGCTAAACATAGCTTTGTACGCCAATTACCTGCTACATTACCCCACAATTAACCCAGCTCTCTTATGGCTAGTGCCTGTAATTTACCACACTCTTCAATGTATTTCATTCTTCTTCTTCTTTACTCTCACAGTTCGATTTCTGAGCTCGCCATAGAAATTGATCTGACTAGTTTTGGTTTTCACATACTGTAGGTTTTACTCAAGCCCTTACATTTATTGAGGCTTGGGACTGGAAGAACACCGGCTTGTGGATTTTAATGCACTTATTTTTCTTTTCTTTTTTTATGTTAAGACTGAGCTACGTAGATAGTTGTTTGGTTTGAGACTTTCCCCAAAACATCTTTTATAAAACTGGTAGGAGTTTCATGCTTGGACACTTAAACAGGTTCTTTGGTAGTTTACTGTATGTGATATCGCTTCAGTAGTCTATTACTTTGGCACAAACAAAAACAAAGAAGAAACAAATGCTTTATTTAGGTCTATGTGTTCCACGGAGATCCCTCCATAAAATCCAGAGCCATAGAGATAAGAGAGTTGCACCAACAGAGGTCCAAGAAATTTGAACGACGCAGCTTCAAAATAGTTCCACCTTAGCACAATTCTCAATGCATTTCAATGGCACTTTGGGCTTGAGCCGCTACTTCTGGAACAAATGAGTTCCAGGAAGTGCTGTTTAAAAACTGGCATATTGTCACCAATGGAGTTGTCAAAACTATGCTTACCTCTCTCTGGTATTCACTAATTGCTGGGTTGCAGGTGACATCATGACATTCTATATAGCCCTATACATTTTAATGGGAGATGGGGGGCTGGAAAATTACTATTGTTAATTTGCATATTTTGTGTGCGGTTGGATAGATACAGGGGGTAATGGACCATGTCACGAATACAAAATATTAGAGCCAACATTTGTGTATTTTTTGGAGGGATATTTCTTATAAAAATCCCATATAGTTAATTCAGAAGTCTGGCCCCTGCCCCCCACCTGAGGGTAGGACATCGTCACATTCTAGAGAATAAAAAACCCACAAATGTTGAATTTGATCATTATATCGGCGAAACAACAATATTATGGAATCACGTCAGTGTTCGTCCGCATCCGCATCCCCCCGGCCCTGAACGCATCTGACTAATATGATGGCAGTTACCTCTATAGCGCCACCTATATAGACTGAAAGAAGAATGTAGTTTTAGGGAATTTTATTATTATTTATTATATTTTATTCTTCACAAACATCCAGACAAATCAAAAAAGTCAAATAGACCCTTCCCATGTTTGTCATGGTTTGGGGGCGAGGTCTCTTAATTGCTCGTTAACAATACTAAAACCCTTAGAAATCACAAAATGTCTGATGAAGGTGCCAGTTGTAGCAGACGTATGGGGCAGACGTATGGGGCAGATGTATGGGGCAAACATATGGGGCAAATGTATGGCGCAGACGTATATATCTATCCAACCACCACAAAATCTACAGATTAACAACAGTCATCTTCCATTAAAACGTATAGGGCTATAGAATGTTGTGATGTCACCTGCAACCCAGCAATAGGCAGAAAGCATAGTGTTTTCTACTTAAACAACTTCATTAGCCAGAGCTATTCGTTACATTTAAAGCTTTTATTGAGGTTGACCTGGAGGATCGTTTGATTTTGTGCTGCCAGTCTGACATTTAATTCTTTAAATTAACATCTCACTGTAATTTGGTTTGGGAGTGTACTGGCTGCCATCCATCACCAGCAATATAAGTCTATGTAAGTGAGACGGTTGGCTGATGAGGACACACAGGGCTGTACACAGGGGTTTTGAAGTACTGACATCCAAATAGAGTATAGGACTGTGAATGTGACAAAATTACTGTAAATTATTCTTACCACCTGTGACCAATATAAGCTAAACAAAATGGTATCACTAAGTTTAGAACCAGTTTAGTCCTTAGATGTGGATTAGACCTTAGTTCCGGTTTAGTAATGGTGTGTTGCTGATTTAGGTCACACTTAGTTTAGTTCTGATTTAGATGTGGTTTGCTGTAGTCTTGGTTTAGTCCTTGGTTAGTCCTGGTTTTGACTTGATTAGCCTTGAAGGCTGTAATTCAGGATTTGTCCTAAATATTCTAGTTTATACAAAGAGATAGAGGTCTTTAGATTAAACATTAAACAAGAAATACTAATGTTTGGACTAATCTTTAGACCTGGTTTAGTTTTCTTTAACTGTAGCTATGTGTCTGGAGCTTGTAAGACACAGAGCCCTGATTTAGACATGGTTTAGTTCTGTTTCAGTACTGGTTTAGACTTGATTTTGTCCTGGTTTTGCACTGGTTTAGACATGGTTTAGTTTTGTTTCAGTCCTGGTTTAGACTTGATTTTGTCCTGGTTTTGCACTGGTTTAGACATGGTTTAGTTTTGTTTCAGTCCTGGTTTATACTCAATTCTATCCTGGTTTTGCACTGCATGGTTTAGACATGGTTTAGTTCTGTTTGCACTGGTTTAGACATGGTTTAGTTCTGTTTGCACTGGTTTAGACATTGTTTAGTTCTGTTTGCACTGGATTAGACATAGTTTAGTTCTGTTTCAGTCCTGGTTTAGACTCAGTTTTGTCCTGATTTTGCGCTGGTTTAGACCTGATTTAGACCTGGTTAATCCCAGTTCAGTCCTGTTTCTATGGTTGTAGCACTGTGTCCGGGGCTTGTCAGGCATGGCCAAAATCAGTGTGGTTTAATGTGCTCACTGAACAGGAACATTGTGTTTGACTTGCACTGTTCTTATCTGCCCCTTGGTAGTATCCGTCTCACAAACTAATTTACTCAGTTCTGAAAGGCATTTTTTGTTATTAAATTATTAAAATGAAGACCATCGTTGCACCGTGTGAAATAAACTTAAAGGAGAATGAGTTAAGACTCCACTTTGGGCAATAATTGTAGCCAACTATATTCCAAACGAGAAAGCAATTTGAACCAATAGCCCTCTAGCCATTAAACAGATACAATGGAAAACGAGAGCTGGTTTTGTATGATGGGACCTCCCCACGCAGCAGGAAGATAAACGTTGAAATCATGCATGCCAAACACGGGCCTTAATAGACCACTCCAAGGCACACTGCTCCCATTTTTGTATTTGGACACGGAGAAGACATCTTGATTTTGTGATTCGGCCATTTGGTGTGACCATGCTGGGATGGTGGAGGGGGGTCTGACTGTATTTGATAGTGTGACTGGTTTTCCATGTAGAGTGTTTATTAGGTTGAACATAGGATTTTAACTAATTATGTGTTTTATACTGCATAATTCAGGCCACGTATGAAAAATAAGTTCTACGGAAGGTTAAGAAATCTGCGACCCATTCACTAAATGGTAGGGAATGACTGTACTTCTTACACCACATTAGTTCTTTGCTTATACCAGTTACAGGTTGCGGTTGCCTTTACAAGCAAGGGTGTTAAGTAAGCAGACAACCTTAAGAGAGGCCATTTAGTCGTAGGGCTGACACACAGTTATAGACAGCCATTCATGCTCACATCCACTCACTAAGAGGGCAATAAAGACTGACCATTGCATGTACTTGAAATTCGGAAGGAAGTTGAAGTATCCTGAGAGACACGGGGAGAACATGCAGACTCCTCTTAATAACTGCTCTGCTCCTGTGTGTTCACAAATTTACAATACAACAAAGGTAACTGCTTGCTCTTGCCATACAGTACATTTTGCCCAAGCACTTCTCACTATAAATATTATGGCAATGCTTAAAACTATTTTGCATCATTTTCATTGGCAGTATCCTTCTTGACAGGAGAGTCCCACTGCAATAAACAAAGAGTTTATCAGTTCAGTTACAGTGTATTAACTGACAATATTGCTCATTAAATCTCTCAATTGAGAACCCAACTGAAACCACCAGCAGCTAATTCTAACTATTTCTCAAACTTCCACCATGTGTTACCTCAGGTCTCATCTGTAACCGAGCTAAAGCCCCAAAGCTATTCAACTATTAATTAGTGATTGCTAATGATGGAACTATGGCTATGAATAATCCATGTCTGAAACCACAGGGGTTAGCATCGCCTCAAGAGAGATCAACATGGCGCCATATTGTAATTATTAGCACTTTTATTTAGCTGGGGAATCATAACCGTTGCTATGTAGCTGCCGATAACATCTGTTTTCACTGGGTTTATCGAGGCTCAAGTCACGCATATCCAAACAGTTTAGAGAACAGTCTCTATTTCTTATCTGCCATCATAACCTTCAACCTGCCTCACACGGGAATGGAAAATCATGTGCATAGTAACGACTGTACTCATTTTATTGTTTATGATAATATATTGTTCAGTGTTGGCAGATGAAAACTTTTATGCCATTACTTTCGAGTCACAATAAACAAACAAAAGATTTTTTATAAGTGAAAAAAAAATTGTTCTTCTTAAAATGTGGTAATAATAATGATAATATCCAGACCGCATAACTAAAGTTGGCCTCTTCCATTAGTGTCAATGTGTTAGCAAGATAACTCAGGAAGCAGTTTGTAGTTTTCCATGGATCCAGATATTTTTTGTTTATTTTGTACAGTTTAGAGATACCAACTCCAATCACAAGGGGTCAGTAAAAGAACAACGTTTGCCATTTTACTACCCCGTTGTAAGATAAGGACTCATAAGAATTACACTTACTCCTGAATCCACTGTTCACGTCCATGTTCTTAGATATACAATACAGACCAAAAGTTTGGACACACCTTCTCATTCAATGGTTTTCCTTTCTTTTCATGACTATTGACATTGTAGATTCACACTGAAGGCATCAAAACTATGAATTAACACATGTGGAAATATGTACTTAACTTAAAAGTGTCAAACAACTGAAAATACGCCTTATATTCTAGTTTCTTCAAAGTAGCACCTTTTGCTCTGATTACTGCTTTGCATACACTCTGCATTCTCTTGATGAGCTTCAAGTGGTAGTCAAGAGGATTTCTTGCCTTTTCATGTCATCAGAGGCATAGATTAGATATTTTGGAGATGAAATCATGTTTTCCAGATTAAGTTTGGTCATATAGAGCGGAGGGATAGTGAATGACATTGAAAATATGGGTAGAATGATGCTGAGGATAGAGCTCCCAGTCAGGAGGCAAAGAGGAAGACCAAAGATTAGATTTCTGGATGTAGTGAAAGAGGAGATGTTGGTTGGTGTGGCTGTGGTTTGTTTGGTATTAGAATACATTGTCATTCACGGGGGAACTCACATCAGCTCTTGACTTGTTTCCCAGTGACTTCATAAATATCTGATGTATGCAAATGAAAGCTAAGGCTCGTTCGGAGCTAATTAAGGATGATGGCAACACTAGTGATGATGAGCTGATGTGTTCTTTCAAAATAAACCGTACCACTTGGCAAGCATAGAGGAAAACAGACTATAAAAGAGGAAATTCAAGGATTACTAACCTCGACTGTGTACTGGAAACGGTTGTAAAACTCCACTTGGACCCCTCTGTTCTCTGTGACTGCATCTAAGATCATCCTTAGCAGCAGTTCCCACATGCTTTGAAGAACCCTACAAGGTAATAGTGTACAGAAAATTAATAATAATGCATCAGATTTATATAGTATTTTCCAATTGCCCCACAGTCACATGCTGGTGGTGCATGTATCACTTCTGAAGCCACAGGGCAGGCTGACAGAGATGTGTCAGCCATACCCTGCCTTCAGCCTCTCTGACCACCACACGGCGACAACCTACTATTGGGTGCTCTATGGTTTCAGTGTGGCCACAGTTACCCTGGGGTAGACTGATGGAAACATGGCAGCCACACCACTAGTACCAAACACACTAAAACATTTATGAATTAATTAATAATCAAGGCATGTGGAGTGTCTTGTCCATGGAGATAATGACAGAAAGAACCAGGTGTTGGATTGAAACACTATAATCACACAAGGTAGGTGAAATGTATTGCAAAGGATACAGCAGCAGTATGAACCAGGACAGGGATTGAACCAGCAACTTTCAGATTAATGGGCAACACGCTCTACCTCCTGAGTTGACCCAATTCACCATCACTTCCCAATTAACTCCTTCCTGTGCCTGGATGATTTTATAGTTCTGGTTGTATGAGAAAACATAATGTAAAGCAATTATTGTGGAAAAGCATCATTTGTGTACCGCTAGTCTATACTCTACATGTCAGCTTTATGTAAACCTTCACACAATGGGGAAGGTCATTCAGATAGGTCTATTATTTAGGTAATGAAAGCACTCACGTTGACGTTAAAAAGCAATTTCATTCATTTGCACCCACATACACTTAGGAAGTGTCAAGGATAGTCTACACAACATAGAACACTTTCAGTTATAAGGAAAATACTCAAATGAATTGTACATGTCACATCTGTCTCGCTAGAATAACAGCTATAAGGATAGGTAAAGTGCTTCATAATGTATCAATACCAATTTCAGAACAATGGGGTCAATGGAAACACAATAGAAGAAGAATCTTTATTAAAATGTTTAAAGAGCAAGGGTTTACCTACAGAACCGGCGGTAGAAGGAGAAAATTAGTGAATTGTCCTTAGACTGATTTAATCAAAGACCTCTAAATCCAACAAAGTGAAGAGGTTTCTTTGTATAGAACTAATAAAGTATGTACTCCTTT
Source organism: Philypnodon macrostomus (assembly GCA_036025475.1). Classification (NCBI taxonomy): domain Eukaryota; kingdom Metazoa; phylum Chordata; class Actinopteri; order Gobiiformes; family Eleotridae; genus Philypnodon; species Philypnodon macrostomus. The sequence continues at coordinate 17,012 of JAVQKC010059603.1, forward strand.
TAGGGTCCCACTAACTATGGGCCTGAGGTAGGGTACACTCTGGACAACGGGCAGTCAGTCGCAAGGCTAATAACACTATACACCTATACATGCATGTTTTTGGATAGGACATGAAGATTTAACTCAGAGAGATTGTCTGCAGTAGTTGTAATGTTTATATAATAATGTTCCCAAAAAGTTCAAATATAATATACATTTTATAATATAGATTTTTTTAAATTCACATTTTTAATTATTCATTCACTCCACTGTCACTCCCGGTGGTGGTAATCTACTTATGTAGCCACAGCTGCCCTGGGGCACAATGACTGGCTGCCAGTCTGCGCCTACGGCCCCTCCAACTACCACCAAACACCAATCACACAACCACATTCATTCATAGGCAATATGGGTTAAGTGTCTTGCTCAGGGACACAATGACAGTATGCGCTCGGGAAGTAATTACAGTGTTAGATTCTCCTTGACCAGGTTTTCAGTCAGGATGTTCATAGTGTCTTGTAGATACTTCATCAAAGGAGACACGGCCTGGGAAAATCAATAGCACATTTCAAAACTGAATTTGGATATTGATTCAAAAATGACTTAAAAAGACAAGCGGCCTTTGGAGCATGTGTCACCTCGTCATTGTTGATGGAGTCTGGAGACAGGCTGATGTGCTGGATGTACCTCCGGAGCTCGGGCTGCATCTGGGCAGAAAGATTAGTAAAGAAATGCAATGCTATATGAGACGAGGATACTTGAAATGTATATTACTACCAAAGCTGCAAACTAAAAACAATGCAAGATACACAAATGTAGCATTACACCCCCACCCAATGTGGGGGCAAAAACCAAGACTGCCAACCATCTCTGAACATTGCCAAAGCTTGAATCTGAGGGGCTATAGAAGATCACACATTTGTTGAGGTTCAATATCTTCCTATTTGTGTGGCCATACATACATACACCTGTCTGACAGCAGCTCAATGAGACAATTACATTAAAACCTACCCGTACATGTTACATTTAAAAATCTGTTAGCAGTACCTTATCAGTGAGCACTGTGATGAGCCTCTTGGCCTCTCTCTGCAGATCCAAATCCATGTTGAAGAGTTGTCCGTTCAGGGCTTTATAAACCTGCTCTTTACCCTCCGATCCACAGGACTCCTCCATGGCCCGCTCCACCCCGGTCCAGTCCAGGTCCCGGGGCAGATGCCCCAGAAACACGCGCACGTGCTCCATGCTGTTCAGGGCGATGCACAGCTGAGCAGGAAACAGAGAGCAGCAGAAACAGAAGAAAGTGGAGGTACAGTATAGAAAAGGAAAAGCAGCTAGAAGCATATAGGAATAATGGATGTAAAATGTTAACTGTTTTGGACAGAAAATGGTTATGCAATATGTTTTAGAGATAATTACTGTTTTTAACACGGTACCACTGGCTACATTAGCTTTGGAACAACTTGACATTAGTGGTCTCTGATGTAGCCAGGTTAAGTGAGACCCTATCTATTGCACAGCAAGTGTTAACACTCCTTTGAATGCTTCTCGCAACCTTAATGTCTTGGAGATATGTGTAAGTAACAGACTAAAACATAACCACAGATATCAATAACCAGCACCGAATGTGACAGAAAGGCTTTTCTTGTAAATAAATAGTGAATTGTTGAATATTTGAGAACATGTAGGAGTGTATTTGTATGTATTTGTATTTTTTAGTAGTGGTAGTAGGCTACTTCTAGCCACAGCTGCTCAGGGGCAGACTGGTAGAGAAATGGCGTCATCTCTGACAACCACCAATCTCACACAACAATAACACATTCACACACAACAACACTTTAAACCGGAGAGGCGTCAAAGACAAACTTATGGTTAGTAGGCATTCCCGCTACTGTTTCTCTAGAGCTACTTTAACAAGCCACTTAAAATGTACTTCAATAGAGAGGTGGGTTGAAGCCTTTTTTGAATACATGATTTGAACACATATAGACCACGAGTCTGCTTGACGTTCTGTAGTTCTGAATAAACTTTTTCTATAAATATTCTAAATCAAGTAATTCACACAACAGCCTTTTTTTGCTCAATCTCGTCTCGTCTTTTTTATTTCCAGTGATTTTATTTGATCTCATATCCGGTCCTCTCCTCCCACTCGTGCTAATCAGTGCCATCGTACTGTAGTCCTGTTTGTGTTTTGCCGTGCTGTGTTTGTTTGCACCTATCACTTGGCCCATCTCCTGCTGAGCCCTTTGTGTTGCCTGGAGAACACTTGCTGACATTTACTCACCCGCGTCATCCCGCTCCCTCCCTCACTTCCCGTGCTGTTGCTACAGGCGTTACCTGCACCGTGAAGCTCTTGTAGTCTCGACCCAGCTGGTTTCTTTCAATCTTACGGGTGATCATCTCCGAGTAGCACACGGCCTCGCTGCAGAAATTCTGTTCAAGGTGAAATTAAATATAACAGTGTTGGAGTATTGTGGAAATTTTATGTTTTTGCTTTGTGTGATGTTGCTGAGAGTGGGTAAGGGCATACACAGAATTATGGAAATACTAAGATCCAGGAACCAATTTGAGATGAGGGGAACTGTATTGTGTCCTACTTTAGACCTGGTTGAGGTTGGTGTAGTCTGAGTTAAACCTAATTGAGATTTTGTCCTGGTTTAGAAATCCTGATTTAGATCTGGATTATACCTCAATTTGTCCTAGTTATATACCTAGTTTAGTTGCTCTGCTTAGTCTGCTTTAGGCTGGGTTTAGAACAGATTTTGTTCTAGTTTAGAACCCTTTTAGACCTGGTTTAGTCATGGGTTAGACCTAGTTTAGTCTTTAGCTCTGTGATACATTCATGTTCCAAGATGTGTCTGAAATATGTGTTGCATCTTTTGTGTGGTTATTGGTCCAGTACAGATATTAATAAACGTATTTGAAGCACACTGTGCTCCAGACCAATGTGACCGCAATGCTGTGTACAGATTTCTTATTGTGATGTAGTTGTGAGTGGGTTGTTTGTGACAATAGAACTACACTCACGTCTGTCAGTCTGGTGATAAAAATGAAGGCCCCTGCGGAGTCAGGCCAGGATAACTGCAGCCAGATCTCTCGAACCTGACTGAAGCACGCTGCCACTTCTATAGCCGAGGAGCTGTGCTTGGCATGGCCCACTGGCTCCAACTGGGAATACAGGGAAAAAATATTGCACTAGTTATATTTTTCACTTTCATTTTGGGTTTTTCATCTCATTGTCTGAGCTGCTCTGAGTTTCCAAATTGGAATTCCGACATCAAGGGCCTCTCCGATTTGATTTTTACAATTTGTATCTCGGAAATTCCGACCTCCGAGTACAACTGGAACGCACCATTAGGCAGGTGCACTCTGAACAATGACCACTTAAGTCACAAGGCTAATTCGATTCAGACAGAGGACCATTCAATTTTACATGCAATCGCTTGAGTCACCAGTGCTCTAAAAACATGCATGTCTTTGGAAGAAGGAAGCTGTAGAGAACCCATGGTAACACGGAGAGGACACTCAGAGAGACTGAGATTATGACGGGACAAAATATTGATATATCAATATGTCGAATACAGCTTAAATGCTGTATTAAATTCCTTATTATTAAAAACTAGAAAGCACTCAGAGGGTACAGACCTCTGTAGCTAATTTCCATATCTGCACTCGTAAAACCTGTTGCAGCCAAAGTTGCATTTTAGGAGTGCGTATAAATCACTGTGCGGATACAGGTTTTTTTCAAAGAGTTAGTTTTCTTATTTTGTTACTTTTTCTTGAGAGGTGTCCAGTTCTAGAGAAGATTCTATGTAGAACAGTTTCTTTTAGTACATATAGGGGGAATTAGCTACCTTGGTGGAGGTTTGCATACTGAGTGCTTTCTAGTGTACATCTGTAAAGGACTGAGCAGAGGGGTAGTGGAAGAGGCTTTTCACAAAAGAGGCTCAGCAGATATATTACATGATATATTGGCCTAACCTTGTCAGTCTCCACAGCCTTACAGATCCTGTCACATGACCTGTCGTGAACTATCTGCAGCCACTTGTGAATGGATGACTTGAACCAATTGTGAAATCCTGTCAGGGCCAACATTTTTGCGTCCCTGTTCAAAGAAAAACACAACTTTTTTCATTAAAACTTCAGAACTGGAGAAAAACATCCTCCCTGACATTTCAAGCACATAACAACGACTACAGCAGACTTTTTCAGTGAACAGTCATCATTAGAGCTGAGCTGATAAAAAAACCAACTTGAGAGGCAGAAACTCGCGGAAGCCTTTGAGGATCTTTAAGGACATGAAGAGCTCGAAGACGGTCTCTCCCATGGGCTGGGTCAGTCTGGAGCTCTCCTGTTCAAGAGTGCCACACACTCGCTCCATGGCTACGTTTACATCATCTGCTACCTGCAATACAACGGTAATTCATCAGCATAAGATCAATTTAACAAAGATCCAACACTTTGTTATAGGCTTCTTTATCGTTTGTAAACAGAATGGTGCCACGTAAGTGAAGATGCCAATTCTGCAGCAAGTCTGTTATGGGGTATTGTCATTAACAGAGCCCCATTTCTAATCCGACATAATCTATATAGAGTCATGAACACAAATGATTCAACGTATTCATTAATATAGAACTGTATATGAATAAAATGTTTGTGCTTGCTGTTAAAATGTGGGCCACAGCTGCAATGTGTGTTATTTGAGCTGGAAATACTGTGCAATCCGACACAAAGTGGGTCATCTGGTCACAAGCAAATATACCAATCACAACAAATCCTACTTTAACATTATAAAAAGGGCTGACTATCGGGGTGGAATAATTCAATTGTTGTAACAAAAAGCTCTTTAGATTTACCACTTTCTCGAGCTGCCTGTACGTAATGCTGAAAAAGTCCACTTTGACAGCACTGGGACAGAAAGAACATCATTATTAGACCAGTTTAGTATTACATCCATCACATTAACTTACCTGTAGAAAAGCTTATTGTAGGTATTCTGTGCTCTTTGTATGTCAACACACACTGCATCAACCACTTGTACCAGCTTCTTCAATTGTTCCTCCAAAGTCTATATTCCAAAACAATAGAAAATTAGCACTATCCACAAAAACACCTGCGTATATGTAATATTTTTTAACTGAGCTCACCCCATCTTCAGGTTTATATCGTGTGATTAAGTTCTCGTACCACTCGGCAGTTCCTTTCTGGAGAAATAATGACAGAAATAGAAGTGGTCCATGCATTGTTTATTGAACTCTTACAATAGTTATTTCCTGTCTGATCTTTTACTGGTGACGTTAGTCTTGGGTCATGTCGAGAGAAGAAGCTGTAGTAAGAACACTTAATTTGTACTTAAGAGATAATGGACTTTTTTTTCGAGGTCAGTTGTTTTATATACTGCAATTGTCCTTTCACACCAAGTATCACTTAAAACAATCTTTGGCTTTTCAAGTTCCATGTCATTAAGATTAGACAAAATCAGGACTAATCCCAGCCCAATCTAAACCTATATGTTAAATTAGTAATGAATGCAAAAATCAATTTCTAAACAAGACTACATCAGGTCTAAACCAGGACTACATCAGGTCTAAACCAGGACTACATCAGGTCTAAACCAGGACTTAATCAGGTCTAAACACAGACTTAACAAGGACTAAACCAAACCAAACCAGGTCTAACAAGCTAAATCAAAAACAATCCAAAGTACCATATGTGTACCATAATTAGAGCACTCTACTAACATTTTGTATGCCTTCATAACTCAAAGTGAAGCTCAAAAGTTCACATCTTGGCTTTGTTATTGCGATTCTTCTTCATTCTCCTTCTTCAGTACAAAGAAAATCCTCATAATCTTTTTATTTATGTCTTAATCTTTACCTCATGCTTACTGAAAGCTACAGTAATGAGGATATGTTTTACCTTGACAGCTGTGGTGATGTCGAGATGGAGCTCATTTCGAAGAGGGCACACAGTCTTAAAGGCTCGCATGTTCTGCATGTACCCAATCCCCCTGGCATTCACATGTAAAGTACATGATTATTAGTATACATGCAGTTTTACCGATATTAACTACAGTACATACAAATTGCATTAACAGTGTGCTGTGCATAGTCATAATTATATTGACCAAACAACAATATTATGGAATCACGTGGGTCCGCGTTCGAAGATCCTACGTGTGAACGCGATAACTCAAGAACGAATTGCCGGAGAAGTTTCAACTTTTGCACACAGGTACATAAGGACGCCGGAGAGGATTGATTTTGGCCCTACAACAAATAGGAAGTTAGACATTTTGGATTGAAATTGAGAAGTCAGGTATATTTGACAGCCTCTAACTTGCACATACTTTGCCCGATTAGGCAAAACATTAAAAAAGACAAATAGACCCTTCCCATGTTTGTCATGGTTTGGGGGCGGGGCCTCTAATGACCTAAAGTGTGAGCAATAACTCAAAAAGTCTTTGCGAGATCTTTTTTTAACTTTTCTGGACAGTTGCATATCATAAAGGCGCTGAACTGGATTGAGTTAGGTACTTCTACAATGACTGACAATTAATTAATTAACTAATTAATGCCCTGAAGCACTTTAATTGAGCCATTAATCCTGCTGAACATAAACAAAACTGCATGAATTTTAGCACAGTGATCCGTGCTAGTGTATATTTAATGTACATAGGCAAATTTCAGAGGTCAAATAAAGAATGCCTCAATAGCGCCCCCATGTTTATGACCCCTATGACACTTACTTTGACAGAGAGCAATGACATTTTTTTTATTTTAGGGAAATTTACAAAATTTGGCAAAAAACAGTCAAATAGACCCTTCCCATGTTTGTCATGTTTGGGGGTGGGGCCTCTTAATTGCTTGCTAAAATATAAAAACCCTTAGAACTCACACAATGTCTGGTTAAGGTGCTCGCTGGTGCCAGTTGTGGCAGATGTATGGGGGTGTTTCGCCAAAATACACCTTGCTGTCGGGGAGGACAGCGTAGGCCTAGTTATAAGTTGTGTTGTTGTGTGCGTTAGTGGATATATTGTGTTTGACATTGGTGTAGGGTTAGACTTAACTCAGCAGGGAGAAAAAACACCATCGTGTAAGTGAAGCTGACACATGAACTTTAATAATTAGCTTGTTTTTCATCGTGACATTTATAAGTAACAGGCTTCTGAAATTATCTACATCAGCTTCCCACACTCTAGTTTGTAATGTTAATATCTCTGACAAATCTTTTATGATCTTTGAAGTGCGTTGGCTGACTGGCTGCATCTTTCAAAGTGACAAAATAACACTAGTTCCAATTAGAAAATATATGTGTTTTCTAAATATTGCAAAACTTCGACAATCATAACCGTACTGATGACATAGTGTTATGTTTTTTAGAGGATTTCTGTTTAAAGGTATACTATGCAAAATGTCCTTTAGCTACAACTCATTTGCATAGTATGGATTTTGCATAGTATGGATTGAAGTGCTATATAGTTGTATACAACCAAAGCCTCTAACAAAGTAAATCTCAAATAGGCCCAATATGAAAGACAAATAAATACATATTCACAGGCTACATGACAAATACACATATATCTAACAGAGCCACATCATCATCGTTCAGTGTAAGGCATATTCTCATTTCTGATGAAAAGCTCCATAGTAAGCCTTTAATCCGTGTGCCATGAGTAATGAGTGATGACAGTGTGTTTCTCCACAGAGTGGGACTTGCTGGTAGTTGTTAGTCTCTCTGTGTATGCAGGCGTTATGACAGTATCATTGGTATGATAGCTCAGGTGGTGTGTCTTTGATATGGTTAGATTAGGGCTGGTGTATGCAATAGTATGGACTGTATTACTGATATGAAGTGAAGCCGGGGTGAGGTGAGCCCATGGTGACTTTACCTGAGCATGAGCTCGTAGCGTGTAATGGCAGCGTTGCTGGAGCAGGGGAAAACCTGCCGCATGTTCTTCATCAGACACAGACAGTGCTCTGTGTACAGTCTGAAGCTGTCTGACAGCTGCCTCTCCTGGACACAGGCAGGGCTGCAGTTAGAGCTTTAGAACAATGGTCACACATTTTTGGATTAACCAAAAACCTTCATGAATGTCAGTGACTGGGCTAATGAGGTGTTTCCTGGTAATGACTTTATAGAGCTGTGCTAAAGGTGCAGGACCTACCAGGTCTCCCCTCACAGTGGGGGCGTCCCACTCTGCATCGATGGTCCTGAGGAGGCGCAGCAGCAGGGAGTAGCACACCCTCTGGGTCCGGTGATGGCTGCTGTAGCACTGCCAACGGCTGCTCACATAAACAAACAACACACCTTTAACTTGATGCTAATGAGAGTGAGTATATGAGATCAGATCCATGAACACTCACATGATGGCCTGCTGCAGAGGGGACAGGTCGGTTTGAACTGCGTGATGAGTGAGGACTGTCCAGGCAGGTGGACTTACCTGCCCTGTCCAATTGTACGGCTCCCGCTGAGGGGGTCACAAGAGGCAATTATACAGTATTAATGTTTTCTTATAGCTTTATCAACCTCAATGTAACTTGATCTATTAATGCTATGACTATCTTTAAAACCCCCTAGGGTACATTATAACCCATGTTTATAAAGGGAAATTTAGTTATGACCAGGTCTTGTCCTACTGCATACATACTACATTTAACTAGTTCAGGCCTGGCTTCATCCAGCTATGCTTTAAAATGTCCAACCAATTAAGACTATATTACCTCATAGTAACTAATTAGGCATTAACAGTCAATAAAAAAACAAGCAAGCAAACAATATAACACTGTAAAACCTATACTCTTAACATGGCCAGTAAAACTCTTAGGTGGCTAGTATCTTTTGAATAATACTAGCCACTGATACTAGCCAGTTAATGTCAAGCCCTGGTTATTATGACCTTGTAATTCAAGTCTCCCAAAAATGTAGTTTTATCCAACCGTACCTTGACATGGGCATGTTCATACTCTACTATCTCACTGAGTAACTTTCTGTGAATAGAGAAGTTTGAGTCTTTCTTTGACAGAGTAGTATCTCTCTATAGAAAAAGAAGAAAAGTGATATTGCTCATATTGAACAAGTAAAATTGTTTGTATTGGATGGTGCAGTGTCTGACCTGACTGGTGAAGAGCTTTAAGATCAGATGACACTCTCCCTGAACTTTAGATGCACTTGAACGTGGCTCTAGTTTAAACCAGGTGTCATAGCCGGACACTGGCATCTCCTGCAAACAGTATATATCCATCAATACACAGGTGGAAGACTATTTTATCTTCTCCAGACAGCATATTTAGACATATTTCTAAATCCTAACTGCATTTTTTGGCACCTTGAGTGTTTCTGTTTTTTTTTTCAATTGAAAACTCACATTCAAAGGGAGGTTGATGCAGCCGAGGAAGTCGTCTGAGTTCTCCTCAGATCCTGACGACGCTGAACCATTGGCGCGCACTGATTTCGCTATCTGCTTAAAATACCTGTCAAAAACAAAACTATATATCTTCTTTCCTTCGTGCAGGACCATTTTTTGCTAGGACTAGACATATTTTATTTCACTTCATGAAGTAAATTTCCACCCTTTTTCGCTCTTTGCTGTAGCCTTTGAGTTTTTCATTAGATGAAGATGTTTTTATGGTACTTTCTTGACCTGACTCAGTGGACAGCTCTTGTGTACACAATGTTATTGCACCATGGACTCCCCTATAAGACGAATCTCCATTGAGGTGAAAGGACATGTATCAAAAGAATTGGTGAAATCAGTGGGTTTTTATTAACAAAAGTCTACTGTGAGTCAAATAATAGGGGTTTAAAAAGAGGCTGCATGACTCATTTAAACTCTGACTCAGTCAATAACTGATTAGAAACTAGAATACAGACAACAGGGTGATTTATACAACGTTTGATGTAAGAAATGTAGATTTTAACATGTAATAATGAAGATGAATTAGGATTATATTTAAGATTATGTACCTGCCCATTCCTCGGAGTCCACTGACTTCATTCAGTTTTTTGCAGGCTTCAGCCACAGATACATCATCATCATGGTCCCTAAGCACAAGAGCAGTTAGTCAATAAAAGCAGGGTATTTTAAGTAACAACCAATTAATAACCAATTAGAATAAAAGAGTGCATCCAAACTATTGTTCATTCCCTCCCGAGACTGAGGCTGAAATGTGAAAAGCCATGAAGACAGTTTTTCAAAGTTTGTACAGAAAGTTCTAAATTCGGGAATGGAGGCAAGTGAGGCAAGACAGTCATATTCAATGGAGAAATTAGCATTAGCCACAAAATATTGCAAATTAAGATGGTTTTGACAAATGACAACCACTCTGCTACATATAGGTGATGTCAGAGCCTGGTTAGTGAATGTACCACACATTGTATATTTATTTAATGAACACATTAGTATACAGTTATCATTTTGACCAGTGGAAAACTTCTTGATTTTTAGGTTTCACTGAACTGGTCCTTTCAGAAATGTTGATGTATTTTTTCATTGTATGTTCAGAATCATTCTGTCCCTCACCACAAATCCTACTGTTTTGCAAAGAAAACTCACTTTAACTCCAATCACCTCCATTCTGGAATTTTTAACATTTCATATGATTATATTTTATTTTATATTATTAAAGGGTTTATAGGGCCTCACCAACCATATCACACTACCACATTTACAGACCAGTGTCACTAAGATCGAACCCCCAACATCTCCATTAGTGGACAATCAGATCTACTTCTTAAGCCACTGTAGTGTAATAAAAGAATGAACACTTTTTTCATAGTTTCATATGTTTGTTGTATTTATGAACCACGTTACAGAGAACTACAATGTGGCAGACTTAAAGAAATACAAGCTTGTCAGTATACATTTCTTAAGTAGTTTTTCATAAAATATGGAACTCATAATTAAAAACTAAAATGTATGAATGTTTTTTATAGTGTATAATTTAGCATTGTGCCGCACAGTCATCTTACCATATGTCCAGATGTAGGAGATCATTGTGAACATCATCAATTTCACTAAAAAAGAGAAAAATAATTGTATTACATACTGTATTTTGACTCGGAAATAAATCCCACAGAAAAGATAATACATATTAACTATAACTAGAAAGCGTTGGGAGAGTGCAGACCTCCGCCAAGGCAGCTAATGTCCACAGGATTACATTTTCAGGGAAGGTCAGAAATGATACAAAGACCAGTTGATTAAATTTTGGGAGTGAAGTAAATTGGTGAAGTATTTTTTCAATAAAGTTGCTAACAGATGCCATTCTATAAAAAAAATCCTGGATCCAGACGGTGATCTGGATCACTCCCAAAATCTAATCATTTGTTCCATGTATCATTTCTGACCTTCCCTGAAATTAAAGTTGCTCACAGATACACACCCACACACTACCAAAAATATTACCTACTTGGCGGAGGTAACAATACATCTTCTAAATAAATCAGCTGTACTCACAAGACAAAGTGCTCGTCCCACATCGGGTTGAGTGTTTCCGGTTTGACCTCGGTCACCTGAATGCACCGTGCCGGCAGTGCCTCCTTTGTGCTCAGGCGCTTCTCCAGTTTCTCCTTCCTCTTCCTGAAGCTGAACTTTCGCTCTTTCTTCTCCTCTGTGTCATGTGGGCTTTGACCCTCCAAAATTCCCAGCATGCAATAGGGGTCACTGTATCCTAGAAAGAAACAGTCTGTTAGACTCTTGTTCACTTTTTAAAGCATTATAAAAGTCAATGCATTTATTTTGAGTAAAGTTGAATTATATTGTTTGCTATCAGCTTATTTATTCTGCACTTGAAAGCTCTCACCGTTGGCATCCTTGGCCATCAGGTTCTTAGCTTTCATTACAGATACTCGCAAAGAAAAGTTGGCATGCTGAAATAATTGAAAGAAAAACATATCAAATAGAGTCAGCTGCAGTATATAATATCATTACTATAGACATTGTTCAACTAGAAACATGAGACCACCTTGTGCAAAAAATGCACCTAACTTTTTTGTCAGCTCCCAAAGTTCCAACTCAAAATGTCCTAGTAAATGGCTGAACATATCATCATTTCTGGAAATGCTTGTCGAGATCAGTTCTCTCAAACTGTGTCTCCCCAGGCCACACATTTACCTTATTACTGCAGCAGAGCACTGTGGCAAACTGTCAGTGAATGCACTCAAAGACCAGCTGTGCCGAGCAGCCTCTCAAGTGCATTTTAGAACAGACTGCCGCTATGTACCGGCTTTACAAAAAATAACCTTTCGCTCCAATTTGGAAAAGTACATTTGAAAAAAAAAAAACACGTTAATAACACAGCGGGGCATTTTGGGAAAAAAAAGAGAAACTCAATTACTCACAAAAACTGTAATTTGTCTTGAAGTGGGTTATTTATTTGGATTTTTCCCCCACAAAATGCCAAATGAGTCCTGGAGGTTTTATGTTGCTCTTTCATATTATTAAGTGTTTTGATAAGTTTGTAATAGTTCATATTTTATAAGGCTCCATGTGTTGGGACCCTGATCTGGTTTAATGCTATTTAGCCACTTTCTGTATTTTCCTTTTGTGCTAGTTCAATGCTACTGTTGTGCCAAAAGACTACCTCAATGTTGATATGTTTCAATACCCCCCCCAAAAAAACTTTGATGACCCATTTTTGGCACCGTTGTTAGATTATACAGTATGAGTTAAATACACTTGTTGATCTTAATATATTCCGAACACTGGTCTAGTCATTAAGGACACATCCAATTGCCAGAATTGATCCTAAAGTACATTGTACTTTCGCTGTATGAAGCATACTTTACCTTAGATTCCTGGACCTTTTGGAGTATGATCTCATGCTCCTCCTCGCCCATATCAAACACCTTAAAACATGGTATGACAATAAGAACTGCATGGCAACAATATTTCATTACATCTTCAATACATGCGCACCAATGCAAGCTACGTGAAACATTACAAAACTAGGCCCACGCTGTCATACAGACAGCAAGGTGTATATCGGCGAAACAGCCCCGTACGTCTGCCCCAAATGCTGATTTCTAAGGGTTTTTATATTGTTAACGAGCAATGAAGTGGCCCCACCCCCAAACCATGACAAACATGGGAAGGGTCTATTTGTCTTGTTTGATTTGTCTGGATGTTTGTGAAGAATATTTTTGCCAAATTTAATTAATTTCCCTAAAACCACATTCTTCTTTCAGTCTATAGAAGGCACTATAGAGGTAACTGGAATCATATTGGTCAGCAAGTTAGAGGCAAGCAAATATACATGACCCAATTTCAATCCAAAATGGCCAACTTCCTGTTTGTTGTAGGGTGGGCCCACAATAATATTTTATATTGGGTACACTGTGGAGAATCCCTGTACCAAGTTTCATTGCTCTCTGCCAAAGTAAGTGTGTCCAGAGTCCCATAGGGGTCATAAACACGTGGGTGCTAAAGAGGCATTATTTATTTGACCTCTGTAATTTGCCTACGTACAATAAATATACAATTGCCCGGATCACTGTGGCAAAATTTCATACAATTTTGTTTATGTTCAGCAAGAATATTGGATCAATAAAAGTGTGTCAGGGCATTAATTATTTAATTATTTATTAGTAATTAATTAATTACATAATTAATATTAATCGTAGAAGTACCAAAATCGATCCAGTTCGTCGTCTTTATGATATGTACCTGTGTGCAAAAGTTCGGCAATTGGTTTTTGAGTTGACAATCTGCAGACGCTAATTTTTCATACCAACATGTTTCACAGCATCCGAATATTTCCGTCAGTTCCGTAGTTATTTCTACCCAATGGCCTTAGACTCAGAGCGATATCTAGCCTTTCCATTCTTTGCCTAGAACCATATAGTTATGGCTGATGTGCAGGCTCCAGCTACAGACAATGGAGATAGATGGCTCCTAAAGGAAGATAGATGGTTTCACATAGTGTTGCTGAGCCTTCAGAATGCTCCTGAAATGTTCATGAGGGTAATATCTATCAGGTGGGGGAGATTGATTAGATGTTTCTAATGAGAATAAACATGGCGTACAATTCCTTTTATAATTGCTTTTGGTTTTTCCCCCATCTGTTTTCTTCTTGTAATTTACCTTCATCACTCATGGCTCTATGTTCATTGCAAATTGAAGCCATGAAGGGCCATGTAATTAATGTCCAAGGCATAGGAATTCTATTAAAGTGACTGTCCTGTTAGCTTTGTGCCATATATCATAAAATATATCACATTGTCACGGAGGTACATGTACATGGTGAATTGCAGTTTCCATGAGCTTAGGTTTACTGCATAAACATACATGTACACTCACTGGTCCTGTGCCTAATAAAGTGGCCCTGGAGGAGATATCTGTAGCTTTAAGGTTTGATGTTGGATATTTTCTTTTTGGGGGGGACCATTCTCTATAAAAGATTTGTGCAAAGAATTCTCAAATGATCAGCAGTTTCTGAGATACTTGGCAGCCTATTTCTCAAAGCCCTTTAAATGAACTACTAACTAATGGGTTAAATTCAATTCAGCTATATTTGTATAGCCCTATGTCACAACAAAGTTGCTTCAGAGGGCTTCACAAAAAGAGATGTATGTAAACAATAAACAAGGTCATTGAGTTAATAGACAATCAATAAACACACAAACAAAAGGACTGTCCCAGGACGTCCCCTGTCCTCCATCGCAGCAAGGAAAAACTCCAAAAAACCCATTTATGGGAAAAAGAGAAACCTTAGGGAGAACCACATGATAGAGGGACAGGCTGTAGATGTGTTCAGGACTGATGGATGAGGTCCTTGTGCTGAGAGAACAGGATAAAGTGTACCTAGTAAAATGGCCAGTAAGAAGTAGTTCAGGCAGACAAACACGTCAATGCTATGACATATAACATACAAAGTGGATGAATGTGTACATGAACAAGGCTTTCAACAGCCCCTTCCAGTCAAATGAAACACTATTCCCTTGTTGGGGTTTAGCACACTGCAGTCCTCTGGGAGCTCCCGTGTACAGTCAGGCTTTATTTAACACAATGCTATGGCTTTGCTCACCACTTTTTCAGGGTAGCTCGCCCAGCGCTGGCTTTTATTAATAACTGCTGCCAATGTGAATGCAAATAAGTCATATTTTTACATTCTCCCCCTCCAGCAGGTCTCAGTGGGAGACAGAGAGTGAGCATTGGACCTCCCACACTGCACCCCAGCTGCTAACAGTGGTGCATAAAGGTGCAGGCTTTACAATTCTTAACATCACATCATCAAGTCCCACCAAGATTAAAATAGGCATATATGAAGATGTTTCGTTTCTCTGTTGCTGGCCCTAAGTTGTGGGATGTTTTACCTCTGCACATTAGACAGGCTGAACTCTCCTTAAAACACACACAAAACATAAACTTTATCTCTTTGGCTATTTGAGAGGTTTTGTACTTTGGCTTGTTTCATGTCATAAGGTTAACTGCTCAACGTCTGCTTTGTGGCTTGTTGCGAAGCAGGAGAAATGCAGCATGTAAATAAGAAATCTTTGGGTCACCACTGTCCTCTGATTCTCTTTGTTTAAAAAAAGGCTCGGCTGAAAAATAACATCTCAGCTTGTTTATTGTATAACTACATCCCAGAAACAGATCCCTGGTTTGAGTGTCTATCTGGTGGTTTGAGCTTTCCAAGTGCTCCTAGTTTTAATTGTACGCAATTGTGCTAAACTGGGTAATAAAAAATTAAACAGGGAATCCCCATTGAAACAGATAATGAAATACCCCAGTGGTCCTGCTTACGCACAGTGTGCAAGACAGCAATAGCAAAATACTGTGTTTTTGAGCAGAAGAAACTATGTCAGTACTTCTTGTATGTATTCACTGCAGTTTTTGCAACAGCTGGTTCCGAACCACCATACTCCTGCAGACAACAACTGGCCAGCGAAGCTGCAGTGTGCTGCAGGGTATAATCAGAGGTGGGTAGTACTCAGTTACATTTACTCAGTTACATTTACTTGAGTAACTTTTTATATAAATTGCACTCCATAGAGTAGATTTACTGCCCAATAGTTTTTAATTTTACTTGAGTAATAATATTTTAAAGTAACTCTTACTTGAGTAAAATCTTGGAAATCTAGAAAGAATAAGAGTACTTTTACCCACCTCTGTGTGTCATGTGAAAAATTCTGTCTTAATTTTTGATTACCACAAAATTAAACAGATAATCTGACATTACGCTCAAACAGTTACTCAGGACCTGAGTAGTTTCTTCACCAGTACTTTTCTACTCTTACTCAAGTAATTATGTGATTGAGTACTTTTTACTTTTACTTGAGTAACATTATTTTGAAGTAATGGTACTCTTACTACCCACCTCTGGGTGTAATAAATGGACAGGGTGTTTTGTTTTGGCTTCAAGAAGTAGCAGAAATAGCTATATGAAATACTTATTAACATAATTCTTAAAATAGTCCATATTTTTTTAATCCAATTAGAACCTGCATTATAAAATGACCCATACAAACACTGTTAATCTTGCTAATACCTCTTCTTTAACTGTGTTTCATTTGCTTGATGTCTTGTGGGCGGCAAAACAATGTGAAACTTCAAAATGTGTCCTTTATGCCTAATTAGTCATACCTGCTCCACGGAGGCTGAAAGTGTGTGCAATGTAATGTAACAAATCATTAATGACCCATTAATAAACAAGAACCCGGCCCATGTAAAAAAACAAAAAACGGCAAACACAAAAGAGAAGAATATTTGTGTTCGTGTTTTGGGAGAGAGCTTGTGTTAGTAAGCCTTTCACTTCTACACAATGTGTCTTTGCTTTGACAGTTTTATTTTCTTTGTAACATTTCCTGCATTAAAAACATAGGCATAAGTGAAACATTGTTTAGATCGTGTTGTTAAAAATGGCCCGCACATCTGCATTATATCTTAATGTATTCAGCTATGTTGTTTTTCCAGGGCAGAGTTTATCACTGCGGGCCAGCTCTGTTCTGTTCTATATGTGTAAAGTGGGTGACACTGAGTCTACACTGTGTCTACACTGTGTCTTATCTGAGTCTACACTGTTTCTACACTGAGTCTACACTGAGTCTACACTGTGACTTATCTGAGTCTACACTGTGTCTACACTGTCTACACTGAGTCTACATTGTGTCTACACTGGGTCTACACTGAGTACACTGAGTCTACACTGAGTCTACACTGAGTCTACATTGTGTCGACATTGTGTCTACACTGGGTCTACACTGAGTCTACACTGAGTCTACACTGGGTCTACACTGAGTCTACACTGAGTCTACACTGGGTCTACACTGAGTCTACACTGAGTCTACACTGGGTCTACACTGAGTCTACACTGA
>JAVQKC010059608.1:0-17714 GCA_036025475.1 Philypnodon macrostomus
GATGATTAATAAACTGTGAACGTGATCTCTTATTTACCTTTTATTTCCTTGTTAACGATATAAAAACCCTTAGAAATCACACAATGTCTGATTAAGGTGCTCGTTGGTGCCAATTGTGGCAGACGTCTGGGGGCATTTCGACATCGTAGGCCTAGTTTTGTGGAGTTACTTATTTAATCATCTTATCAGTGCTGGAAAAGCAGGACCATTAGGTGAAACATAGCAATTAATTAACACTTTACTGAAAACTGATTAATCGTAATGATAATGTTTTTCTCTTCTTACTTGAATTAATAATTTTCCTTTACTACTGCTAGAATTATGTTTTTTTTTCTGATTAGCTTTTAAGATGTGCTTCATTGTGCATCAGTTGGTTCTGCTCTCTCAAATTTCAAATCTACTACAGTTTGCCTTAGCCAACTTTTATAGACACTGGCAGGCAACCTGACATTCTCATTCACTGTGAACAATTTGCAGGTATATTTTTTTAGCCAAATTAGCTGAAAATATTTAAAGGTTCACCTGTATTAGAATTTTCATTATCAGATTTCATCATAGAGAACAAGATGCAAATGTTATATTACAGGAGCTAATGGTCACCTTCTTGATAGGACCATCTCTGCATTTGGAAGTTGCTGCTTAGTCAATAAAAGGATTTTTATATCCCCACTGTACTTTGATTGGACCCATGAAACTAAGGCCTAAATCCATAACAGGCCACACACTTTTCACTGTAGCTGCGTCCAATATTCCCATGTCATATTCTCATACTTGCCTCCAGCAGCTCAATGACATCAGTAAACCTGGACTTTCTCCTGCCCCTCTCATTTCAGGGTCACACTTTTACACTTTGGTGTCTTTCTCTAAAGATTGTCCAACAACAGCACACAGGTTCCCAGTGCTGCCTCGTCCTTTCCTCCATATCCCCCCTGAAGAAGCCTGTTCAGGACCTCTGTGGCTGACATCATTAGGCCTTGTCTGGCTTGTCCCCCCTCGGTCTTCAACCTCCAGTGGGATATCCAGTTCTGAGCTGAATCAGAGGGAACTGTGTGGTTTTAATGCCTGTCACACTATAGTTAACTTTGGCTTCTTTATTCAGGACGGCACTTCAATGTTGAGTTTTAAAATGTTCTCAACAGTTTCTTTGGAGACATGTGTGCACTGTAAACCATTATTATATTAATGGTTTACAAAATATCTATTCATCTTCTGCCATTTATTCCTGTTAGGGGTCCAATGGGTGCGCTGTGATAGGCTCCAGTGGCCAGTTAGTCGCAGGGCTAACACAGAGACATGCACTTAAAGACACAAAGACAGCATTCCCCTTATGTGCTTATATTTGTAAACAAGTACATTATACATATTTATTCATTATTTACCACATACTTAAGCAGTACACTGGTGCACAACATATATGTAAGTGCATATTAGTAAAAGCTAACTGATTCTTGCTGTTGATGTTACCAGATGTTATATTATTTATCTTATATAATATACTTTACTGGCCTTATAGCAAAACACACTCACATCTTTCCTTCATTCCTATTCTTGCCTCTTTACTTGAGTTTTAGGGATTTCTTGTTTTGTCTCACAATTTTGGTATGATGCTTGTGTCCCAGATGACACACAAACACACACACATGTACACACAACAGAGCTACTCATTTGCTGTAATCTGTCCCCTTTCCCTTTCTCCTGGCTTCCCTGAGGACCCACTGGACATGAGTTCATCTTGAAAAATTGCTGCATGGGACAGAAAGGCCTAAACAGTGGTGGGGGCTAACACGTAGACTTTAAGGTTGGGTATTCCAGAATAAAGGGTTGTAAGAAGTTGCTGTACAAGACATAGTACAGGCCTATATGTGAGAGAAACAGGAGGACATGGAAAAAGAGAAGCAAGGGCAAAGATGAGCCATGTATTTAGCATCACAGTGCAGGGGCCCAAAAATGTGTCTTTACCTCCCACCCAGACTCATAAGTAATAGACAGCCTGTGTACATTATGTAGACAAGATTAGCATTTTAATCAGATTAATTATGGTGAATCTTCACTTTGCATTTATGTCATCCAACAGTATTCAAAGCCTTCTCTGTAAGTGGTGTAATCACTTTTTCTCATTCCAAAAGATTAGGGATGGCTTGATTTGCACCTCATTCTCTGCATTCATTTAGGAGAAAGTGTAGTTTATTTTTGCACATTTTTATGTCAGTTATATTATATTGAAAATGATCTTCAGGTATCTCATCTCCCCACTCAGCTGGTTCTACTATAGTATTCTCTCTTCATTATGAAATACAATGTGAGAAACCTTCCTAAATGAAAATATCCACTGTTTTTTCAGCTTGAACTTAAACATGAAGACCTATTTAAAATCTTTCTTCTTTGTGGGAACCAGTCCTTAAAGCGTGTTCAACCCATGTACTCTTGTGAAGCTGTTGACATACCTCTGAATATCTGTCACTTTTCAGCCCACTCCAGTGTTTTTGCTGCGAAACATGAACCATTGCTCAGGTCACACCCCCTTTGTCCCCCCCCCCCCCCCCCTGTCCCAGGACCACTCCCTCCAGCTCCTCTGTTACTGCTGTCAATCTGAACTTATAGTGCATTAAAAGGTGCAATTGAGGCAGTCACGTCCTGCCATCTAAAACCCAACATTAGATCCATAACCACATTTTAGACATATAAACACACTGATAAGATGCTTCCTCAGTCCTGGATTTTGTAAAACTATGACAGTCTATTTAGGTTGTATATTTAGTAGATTTGGCAATTTGGAATTAATTTAGCTTATTTAACGGGAGTTCACCTATGATACTGTTTATGTTAAGTAAAAGTGGTATATTAAAACCGATGCATTATTATTATACATTCTGTTAACACAAAGTCACTCCTTTGCACTGTATGTACATGGATGTGGGCACTTAACTATGCCTCAGTAACAAGTGAGCCCTGGGAAGTGTCTAGAGCTTAGATTATATATTTCTTAGCTTGAAGAAGACCTCTCTTTTTGCTGTTAATCTCAACATAAGGTCCATTAAAAGACCCAGTTGAGTCAGTCACGTCAGCTCCACAACCACATGTAAACACACTGATAAAATGTTTCCTCTGTGCTGGACTTTCTCAAACCACCTTATTTCTTAAGCATGCCTTCACACCTCTGCACTTAATGCCAGCTTTGAAGAGACTACAAACACAAATAATATCTGCTATTTTTGCTAATTTAAGTGTAAAAATGACTTGTTGAGAATCTACAGATACATATTTTGGATGATAACTCGTAATAATTAGGCACAAACACAAACCTTTCTGTACCCGCCCTGCTGTGTTTCTGGCGTGTGGTGAAGTTCGAATGGTTGGAATCTGGCTGCTCCTCACAGGATGCATTCTGACTGATGGAAATCCCTGTGGTTAGTGTGGTTAGCCGGCCGAGGGGCGTCAGAAAGCCCCCTGGATTTGAGAAGGACTTTTTAAGTGCCTACAAGAAATATTCAACAGTTTGTATAAAGTGTAATTTAGCCTGCGCAGTGTGTGTCTGTGTGTACGAGCGGTTCCCAGGAGTAATGTGCTGGAGAAGATAGCAACCCGGGACCATTAGCGTGCGGTTAGATTGGGCTGTGTTGTTGGAAGCAGCCATGACAGAGAGGCACTGACCTATGTGAGCTTTTGAGATGAGATTTTACAGTTTTCTGTCATGCGTCCATGCTTGTGAAGTTCTTTGGAAAGAGTTTTGTAATCCGTGTTTATGAGCGCTCCATTTACTTGCGACAGACACTTTGCAACATTAAAACAATACAGCATTTTTATGGATTTAGTTCAGTAGGCTCGGTGGTCATTAAACATGTAGCAAAATAGCACAAAATATCATAGAAGATTGTAGGTAAGATTGCAGGTTTTCTGCTCATTGTAGGACAACTGAACAATTAGTTTTTTTGAGATTTTATTTATTATTTGGATTCTTCTGTGGACTCACTACAACTGCATACATTGCTTTGCTTTATAGTCTATACCAAAAAAGTATTTATTGATAATTAAAGTGCAAATTGATTGATAAACATTTATAATTAGTATAATGGCTTCTTTATTCAGGACTGCACTTCCATGTTGATTTTTTATTTATTTTTTATTCTTTGGAGACATGTGTGCACTATAATGGTTCACATAACATCTATTCATCTTCTGCCTTTTATTCCTGTTAGGGGTCCAATCCCATAGTCACAGAGCTAACACAGAGACATACACAGAAATTATAATGAATTATTTGTGAATATGCCAAATTGTAGAAAGAATAATGTTTTTTTTACAGCAAGATAACTTTTAGACAAAATAAAACATGGACAAATACACTTCATCTTAATAAACCGCCCAAGGAAGTGTGGCAAGAAATCTTCAAAACATTACAATAACATATTACAAGTCATTTAGTGGCTATGAGGTAATATTGAACATGTTGTGAGCAGGAATGAAGGACAGGCATTGACCCGATGTGAGCATTTGAGATGAGATTTTGAGAGACTTGGAAGAAGTTTTAAAATGCATGTTTGTGTGGTTCTGTTTACTTGCTCCAAACACTATGCAACATCAAACATATACTGCTTTTGTTTTCTATGGTCCATAACAGTCAATTACACCTCATCTTTCAATATAACTTTGGCGTGGATCAAACTTCAAATGCACCAAAAACCTTTCGTCATTGTGAGGCCCTGACCTATTGTTTAACAAACACTGCCCTCAAGTGAAGTGGTCTGTAGTTGTGCTGGTCCTTCTCGTGTTGTGGTTTAAACTGTAGTGGATGAGGTTGACCCTTGGGGAGACATTAGCTGCAGTGAGGTTAACCCAGGCCCTGACTGATCAGAGACTGGGACAGACCAAGACACTCATGAAAAATGCTTTGATCCCTGGAGAAAACCTGCACTGTAAAACATTTATTTGACTTACTTAAATATACTTGTACCACTGTTATAGCAAGTAAAATGCTCTTAGTTTCTGTCAGCATCCATGGACAATAAGCATGAACATTTAAACTGCAAAAAACAAAACAGTTAGTTACATACAATACAATGATACAATGTCCTCCACAATTATTGGCATTCTTGGCAAATATAAGCAAAGAAAGCTGTAAAAATGATGCTTTATCCTTTTAAAATTTGAACTTAAAATAATAGCTAGCTCTAGTTGAGAAAATGAACAATTAAGTCAATACTTTGTGCTGCTTCATTTTGCCAAGATATCAGCTATTCCAACAATAGGGCCTTAGATGAGTAGCACCCGTACATAGGAGGCACACTGACCAGTCACTCTCACATTCATTCACTGTGAGAAATTTCTGACACCTTCTATTAAATGGTCCTAACCTATGAGAGTCTATTATTTAAATCTTTTGTTTCCTAGATTTATTTTCAGTAGTGTTCACTATTAGCATTTTTACAGTGTAGCCGGTTTTGTCCCGTAGTTGATTCTCAGAAAATAGGGCCGTTCTCACTAAAGGTAATGTTATTTTTTATTGTACAGCGACTTGCAGCCAGAGGTTAAACATTGGCTGCTCACTGAAATAATTTATTTTGGTGAAGCTCAATTTAGCCAGGAGTAACATGAACCGCTGGCCCGTGAAATTCTTCTCTCACCGGGCCATTATTAAAGCTTTATCAGCGAGTGACACTGTCTTTCTCTTTTGCCTGGGCTTGTCTTTCAGTAACACATACATTATAAAGATCACCAAATATTTTTATTAGAGTGGACTTCAGGTTTTGTTTCCATGGTGACCAATACAAATTGTGCGTGACTCAGCCGGTCAGAAGTCAGTTCAGGATTATCATCATTGATTGTGCTTCCCAGGCTCCAAAGCACACACAAGTCATCTTAAGGCAATGTTAGAGTGTTGTTGAAGTATGCAGTGATTTGTAATCGAGAAGTCTTGAGGGGACGGCCTTCCTCATCAGCTCAGAGCACAGCCTACACCAATACAAATAAACAGCACTAGAGAGAGAGGCTTCTGTGAAATCAAAGGTTAAACTCCTCAGTGATTATAATGGTTTATGTAGATAGAAGATTCATATTATCAGTATTAATAATTTCTTATCATTTTCAAATGAGAGGCTATTTCAATTTCAGTTTCATGCATTTTTTGTGGATAGTGTTATTTCTACTTTTACTTGTTGGTCCGTGCAGCTGCAGTTTGAGTCCGATCAGTGTTGTGACTCCCTGGTGTATTGAGGCTGGGTCTTATAAAACATTTTAAGTGCCAAAGATTCACTCAGTGTGTGAGTACGTAGTTGCACTGCCTTTAGTTGGCTTTCATCATAGATCTCATTGTATGGTTGTCATAAAATCACTGTTAATTTAGCTATTTTAAAATATGTGGAATAACTCTTCCAGACATTTTATAATGAATCTCTGTGGTCACATTTAGCAACACTACCTCAAAATATGAAGCCTAAAAGAAACAATGAGTTCAGATCCAAGTGGATGGTTCTTAAATACAGAAACGAAGGGGCTTAATAAACATAAACATATCCACTCCATCTTCAATATATCCATACATCATATGGAAAGGAGACAAGTGTTGCACAGTTGCCACAACATTCTTATCAAACAACTGATAAGACTATTTTAACATTATTACTTACTGTTAAATTGAGTGAATTCACCTTGACTGTCCCACTGGTGATCCAATGATTTAAATCCCACTGTAAATTACGTGCTCATGTAGAGTTTATTTATCAATATCCATAAGCCAATACTGTACCTCAGCTGATAAGAGTCATACCAACTTTCTGACACTAAATATGGAAAACTGTTTTAAAATGAATTTCTTATTTCTTTCTGGCAGTTGGACGATTGATGACCCTATGATTCAACTCCCAGTGAGCTGTTTATGTTGAGGTTATTAATTTAACGCTGAGCTAATTATTTTTCATTGTATGTCACTGAAGTAGCTGATTCCCAGTAGTAAGGATTGATTAGTGATTAATACTCTACATCTTCACAACTTCATTTTTGTATTACAAACAATGCTGTCAGCATTTTAAAATGAGTGACTTAAGTGTTCTGGGGAACTGTACTTTCTACAACTCATCAGCCAGTGTTTGTCCAAACTATTAAAAAACAATATATTTACGTCAACACAAGAGCCACAGCCAAGAGTTCCAATTCCAATCTTCTCAACCTTGAGTCAATCTAGTCATCGGATATTTTTTCTCATTAACTGATCTCTCTCTGGTGCAAACAGTAATACCTTGGTCTTCTGATGCTGTTGTCCACCTGCCAGATGTTTAGAAATAATCCTCAGTGGTTATCTGACTTTCTATTAATTATAACCAGCCTGGCATTAACCCACAAAACAGCCACTCAATAAATATTTTACCTGATAATTCTCTGTGAACCCTAGACTTAGCTGCACAGGATAATCCCGGAAGAGTTTCTGAAAAGTCCCCTTCACCAATAACCTCTTTATTCGAATGCTTGATTTGATCTTCAGCAGGTCTGTCTTGAATATTAGCTTAATCCAGTTGTTTGATATACAATTCATATTTACTGTTTTGTCATAGGCAGGAAAATAGGCCTACCTAATGAAGCGGCCAGTCAGTATGTAGTGCGTTTGTGATGAGCCAGTTATCTGTCATGGCTTCTACAAAATCCCCCATGTTCCCAGTGGAAGCCTTGAAACTGACATAGGGATGATTAATGTAATTATCATGTTGATGTGATCTGAGCAGCTAGAATGTCATATTTGTTTTTCTGTGTAAATCCATTTAAACATGCCAATATGTTAACAGTTAAAAATGTGTTTTGTTCCTCACTTGGCCTTGAAACTACAACACATTTTCCATAACCACAGGTCTGAAGCATGTTTCTTGTTGAGGGCTACATGACAAGTGTTGGTATGTTCTAAGGCTTTTCAAAATTTGCAGCTGGAAGAGAACATTGCTCACTTATAGATGCAGCATGCCCCATCAGTTTGTGGTTAGAGCTCCTGGTGATTGCTTCAGCACCATGGACAGTACCACAATGCTCTTTGACCTCATTACAGAAAAAACTAGCCTCTTGTAATTTTTCTTTGTTATTGATTGCAATGACCTTGTTTATGGTTTACATCCATCTCTTTCTGTGAAGCCCTCTGAGGCAAATTTGTTGTGATATAAGGCTATACAAATAGAATTGAATTGTAAGAACAGTGAGCAGTTGAGAATACTATTTATGCAACATGCATGCCCTTTAGATTATTCAAATCTAGCCCCCTGACTTAAGCGTTAGAGCACCTAATTTGAACTTTGTGTAACTGATTTTGGGAACCAATTTTACTTGTTTTTTGTTTGTGTCCCACTGAGACATGCAATGTTTTTGTTCTGAATGATTTTATTATAGCCAAGAAGAGTCTGCTTTTAGGGTAAATACTTAACACAATATTGCTTTACAATGATTGTGTTGAAATGCCAAATGCTTCAAGTTACATTAGGACAACAGTAATATTTCTACAGAAGCACTTTTGTTTAGAGACACTCAGACATACTCTATTGTTGTCCCTGTCCTCTGTCCTGCCCCGACCACTGCCTCCTCTTTCCCCTCGAGCTGTGGTTTTGAGGCCTTCTTCTCTTAAACAGGCCCTCTTTTGTCAGCTCCTTCTCCTGGTGTTAGCACTTGTCTGCGTCTGCTGTGTCCCCCTAAGGGCCCTAAATGCCTCAGTAAAAACCAGAAGAACCAGCTCTATGGAACAATGTTAGTCAAGCACAAAACCTCTTCAAGTCTCCTCTGTCAACCACCAGACCCACACAATGCCTCCTCTCTGTACCTTCCTCCAGCTCACAAACCGCTTCTTAGACTTGCAAATCTGGACTTTGATGTTGCGCTGCCCTGCCTCTTGTGTCTGGAATCGACAGGCAGTTCAGACAGCTGTAAAAGCCACCAGAAGTCCCTCATGTTTCACAGTTTTGCCCTCACTGGCCCGGCGAAGGGAGCTGTTCCCTCTTAACTTATTTATGTGAATCTTACAGCTCTGTGAAAAAGTATATGCCTCTTTTTGATTTCTTACATGTAATAATGGTGCTTTTCAGGATGCCTAAGGGGCTTACCAGTAAGTTCATCATTTGATTTAACAGTCACGCATTTATGGTGGAAAACTACTTATGTCTCAGAGGTTGAATAAAATAAATAAAAATAGCTGGCATGGGGCATGTAGACGGAGACACCACTAAACACATTGATTGCACAAACACATTTATTGACAGGGTGAGCAAAGTGTCTTTCCCAAGGACTTGCATAGATAGCATTAACTGGTTGAAGTGAGAATTGAACTGACAACCATCTGGGGAACAGCTGCCCCCATATTTTTCCTTTTGCAACTTTCCAGGAGTGTCAATCTTACCAAAAAATACTGACTAATACTATTAATACTACGTTTAATATTAAAAAGTGTTTGGGTATTAAGGGGCAAATACTTTTTTTACAGTACATTCTTTTACTGGAACTTTTATCTTGAGGACAAAGGCACTCCGCTCTTTTGTGCTGTGTCTGGTTTTCATTTGTAGGTGGCTGGAGTGAGCCCCTGGTCCCACATACGTTTCACCAGAACAGATTGGCCTGTGTTCCTGGTGCCAAACACAGGCAGTGGTGGGACATGTGAGATTATTGTCATTTTTGGATTGGAGAATCTGATTAACTGTATAGATTTATTGATCACAAGGACACTTCAGTCCTTAAACAGCCACCTTGAAAGTTGATAAGGTTGCTTCAAATCTATTAATAACTTTTATACCTGCCTCAGCCCGATGGAAGCTGGCTCCATTATGCTACTGCTAAATAATAACTGAAGACTAGCCTAATCCCAAAATATAATTGACAGTCTTGGAATGTAAGAGTGAATTGTCTGTCTGTGTATGTCTCTGAGTCAGCCCTGCAACGAACTGGCCTGGAGAATAAGCATTACAAGCTTACTTCACTTTACTGACCCCTACTGCACTTTACTGACCCCTACTGTCCACTGTTTGTTTGATCATATTAGCATAAATTCAGAAGCATGGCTTGCATATATAAGGTTAAATGTAGGTCCCCTGCAATTTCAGGGGCTCTATAATCTATCTCTACTGTCTCCACATATGTCCCGTTAAACTATGTAGAGCTGAATCAGGATTTTTTTTATATATAAAATTGACCACAAACCTCTGTGGCTTTTTCAGTCAGTCTCTGTAGCATCCACTGATTACACCCCCCCTTTTACACACAGACACCTCATCTGTGCTGTGGGCTGCACATTCCTGCCCTGGGACAGTGCAGGGCCTGCGGTTACAATGGCAGGGGTGACTCGCCCTCAATGGGACAGGGGTGCTCAGATGACACTTGATGTTAGCAAAAAAAATGAGTTCATCTTCTGTGTCTTCTGTCTGTTTTTGGTTGTCTGACAACGCCCTACTTGCTCTCTGAGTGATGTTTACCAGGAAGTCAGTCACTATTTGGGTTATGACTACTTTTTAGCACTTTTTCTGGAAATAGTGTTTTTAATTATTCTGTAGTAAGTCAGGGTTAAGCTCCAGCCCAGAGACATTGACACTGTATCCACTCAAGTTGTTTGTCTTACTGATTGACTCACCACCATATAACTTACAGTTCAGACGGGCGCAGAAGGTCAGTCTTAAAAGTTAACGGTTTTATGTTTGAGTTTTGCATTTAGTCTCCATGGCAACAGAAAATTGTCTCTTTGAAAAGTTCATGTGAATATTTGATAGGAACATATATACACAATTTAAAGGGACTGTCTAGTGTGGTATAATGTTGTTCCCCAGACAAAAACACATTTTATTTTGTTTCATTCACACGTGTGAGTGATCCTGTATGCGGAGGTGGTGACCTTCTCAGGAGCTGAAAACATTTAGTTTCACCGATTATACATAAATAGTTGAATAAACGTGTAGTGGTAGCCAGCAGGGGGGAATTAGGGCCTTAAAAAGACAAAAGCCTAATCTGATATTTTTGGGAGAAAGCAAATGGCTTCAAAAAAGAACGCATTTTTCATGTTTGATGTTTGGGTTTTGTGTTCAGTCTCTATGGCAACACTCAAGTCTGGAAATGGTGTCCGTACATTATTTAGCGT
The DNA here is from genome assembly GCA_036025475.1 of Philypnodon macrostomus. Classification (NCBI taxonomy): domain Eukaryota; kingdom Metazoa; phylum Chordata; class Actinopteri; order Gobiiformes; family Eleotridae; genus Philypnodon; species Philypnodon macrostomus. Next base: position 11,081 of record JAVQKC010059608.1, read on the forward strand.
AATCTCTGCAGCCCTCTCTGAAGTTAGCTGGAGGAGACAGGTGGTCCTAGTTAGAAGTTAGATTTAGTCACAAATTCACCAGAGCCCACCATCTGGAAACACATGTCACAGTCGTCTCGATATCTGTAGTACCTGGAAGTTGTTTCTGCTGATTGGATTGTGGCAAAGATCGTAAACCTGCCTGTATCATGTTTTATACGAGTCATATCAAACCTCCTGGCTTCAAAGGGAAATGTTATGCCACTGAAGCCAAATAACAATACAACTTTCCACTTTGAGCCTCTACAGCTACCCATGGGGCAGACTGATGAAGATGTGGCATCCATACCAACCAACACCAAACACACTACAACAATCACACTACATTCATATATAGGCAAGATATATAAGTCAGGCAGGAATCAAACCACCAACCTTCAAAGACCCTACTCCACCATATGAGTCATTGCTTATGTTAATTAATTACTTTTACCAAGGGGATTTTGTTTTGGTTTACATTGATCTGTTTGTGTTTTGGCAAGAAAATCATTTTTTTAATTACTAATGTTACTGGGGCCAAGGTATATATAATTAGTCTGGATTATGTACACCAGGACAGTTGAAAGACTCTCAAACTTTGTGGAGGTCTGCACTTCCCGAGTGCATCAGGGTAAATACATTCTCTTTCTTGATATGTTTTGGAAAATATGCCACTGTTATACCTCACGTCCTATTTCATAAGCACACTTTAATTGTAATATCAAGCAAAATAACTCAGAGTAATAGCTTTTGGTGTTGACATGCTTATTGGAAGGGATCTGATATGAAATGGCCAATAGTCAAGTTATCATTGAACACTTAGCCGACGATAAACAGCCCATGTGAAGGTTGAAAGAGTTATTTTGATATTTCCAATGATCCCACAGCAGCTCATTGTGGTACAAAGCTGGAGCACCACTTCAGTCCTGGAATCAGACCATGAACCGACAGCCAGGCCTAATCACGCTGTCGCCCTCGGGGTTTAAGAGAAATCAGCTCAGATCAAAGATTCAAATATTATGTTGCGTTCATGACCAACATCCAAGTTTGTTCTGACACATGGACTGAGAGCTGGTTTTGGCCAAGTGCTGTAACTTGGCGCCATGGCAAGACTCATTGGGAAATGTGGAAGACAAGATTCAAACTGCTTTTGACAAAAAAATGCATATTCATTTTTTAGGTGCACTATCTGCTCAATCTCTTTAAACAACAACTTTCATTCATTGATGACTTCTTAAATGTACCGAACATTTATAGGTCTATATTTATCTTTTACGCTTAGGCTCCTAGGGGTTCTCAGTGCCTGCCGGATATCCCAGCAGTACTGCATGGGCCCTATGCAGGGTGCACCCTGTACAGTGGTCAGGGCTGACTTAGGATACATTGAGAGACAACCATTCACTCTCATAGAAGTGAGAGTCACTAATTCTCCCCACATATTTTTGGATGATAGGAGGAAGTTAGATTGAACCTACAGTGACTTTGGGAGGACATGCAGACGCCACTCATTAGGCCCATGGATCGAACCCACTACCTCCTTGATGAGATGCCCCCATTTGACAAAACGTATTTGATTGAGGAAGTTATTACTACTTCTATTGCTAATATTCTAGATTACTATTTATCTTTAAATTCTTATATTGCCACCATTTGTTTGCCACCTTTCACCAGTCAGTCCAATTCCACTCACTGTAATGTAAGTCTAATAGCGTGTTCCGTGCTTCTCTCTTGTGCACAGCCCTCTGGGGGCATTCCGTCACTTTGGTTCCTGAGGTTAGGATCTCCAAATTGGAAAGCAGATGGGATTATGGTTTTGTAGCGTGCCTGAGGCGAAGTAATAAGTGAGTGTGAAATCAAATCTTTCTGTATTTATGTTTTACACACAAAACACTATAGCCCGTGATTCATTTGCTTCCAGAAAATGCATAAACGTGACTGAATGCCGACTCATTGTTCCCCAAAAAGGCAACGGGACATGTTGTTTTTCATTCCTGTCTTTCTGCATGTCCAGTTCATCTGCGTCATCACTACTATGTTTGTCCTGTCCCTATGCTTGACTCAGAAAAGTGATGAATTTAAACAAAGGCGGCAGTGGCTTTTTGAAGTTTGCGGAGATGCATTATTATGACTTGTTCTTAAAGGTCAAGTTGAGCCACAGGCATGATAGAGTGAGGGCTGGAGGGCACCGAGGTTAAACAAGAGAGGAGTGTTGGAATAACAACAGGGGTACCACTGTGGCAAGGCTATTTTCAACTTTAAGTAAAATTCAAAGACAAATTTGTAATAGCCTATATTAGCTTTATTTTACTCACCAAACCTAAACCAGTGACCATAATAGGAACAAGTGACACTGGTGAGTCACTGTTAAGAACCAGGAACTATTCAGAAAGTGGAAGAAAATATTATTGTACTGATAATTGTTCATTGTCTTAGGTCTTTGTTAAAACATTTACATTTGCCTATAACCCAAACTAGAATATTTCAGTGCTTAACTCAAATTTAGTCAAGGTAAATCATAGAGGATCAAATAATTGGATACTGTACCCTACAACAGACACCGCAAGAATTGAATATCACTTCAAACCTACCTCGAACTGCAGTGATCATGATCTTAACTGACCCTTTAGACCTAACCATAACCCTATTTTTTCAGCTTTTTTACTCTACTTTGCCTAATCCACCAAAGAGCAGATCTGTGAAATTATGTCACTTCCACTCAGCCAACAGCCAGCAGGGCCCGCCTAACACCCAGCGATTTAGACTTGGATTCAGATTGTTATTGTAAAGAAATCTGCCTTCAAACAGTGAGGAGAGAGTACAGCGCAGAACAACATCCAGGGTCCTGACCAGGGTCCCCTCACGACCTTTGACCCCTTCAATAATTTGTTTTTCTTTAAACAGATCGACTAAACGTTCAGCACATTCGGTGACGAGCCAAAGTGTAAATCTTCAGAAATGCTTTGCAGGCGTCCGAGTTTGGCCTGTCCTCCTCTGGGACTATCCTCACCCCCGCCCCTCCCCCCTGTATCCTGTCTCAGGTTCAAGGTTTACCTTACCTGCAAAAATTAAGCAAATATATTACCTTATAAATACAAATTAAAAAATTCCCCTATCATAATGAAGTAGGTAATCCGTCACAATTGTTATTTTACTTTAGTCCCTCCCCGGCCTCTACAGCCACATCAGACTTTATCACTTTGACCAAGAGTAGTTGAGTTTTACTTTAGTTCCTCACCTGGCCTCTACAGACTATAGACCCTCTACTTTACATCACAGATAAGGGTCAGATTGTCACTCAGATTGTGTTTTTATGCAAGTGGGTTCCCTAGATTTTTATTTTTTTAGGTTACTTTAGAATTTTTACAGTGTGTCTCTCACTCACATGGATGCTTTGTCTTTCTCATGTTCTCCCCCCTCCTCTGTCCCGTTCGTACAAGTTTGGGTTCAGTCAGGTTTAAGTTTACCCCAGCCGCCTCAGGACCCTCAGATCTCTATTATATTTATGATTCAGCTCCTGTATTGTGACCATAATCTCAGGACAACACTCTCATTGTTTGACAAATGAGTTTCCTTGTCATGTAAAGCAGGATGTCCCGTACAGAAAGGCAGACAGATGACCTCACTGTAGCCCACATGTGCTCAGAGGATCCCTGACCACTCCAATTACACATCTACAAAGCTTTGTGTGATCTTTTGGCAAATGTCCTAGAGTAAAACCTGAACTATTAACCAATTAATGATTTATTTATTTTTTACATGGCTTTTTCACCTGTTCAAATTACTGTGAAATTAGTCAATTTTGTTGACTTTGTTGTAGTCCGTGTGTTTAAAATTAGGGGAAAAAATTAAATAAATAGTTACAATTGAAAATCTGACCCTGTTCTATGATGTGAAGTCTGCAGTGGCCGGGGGAGGGACTAAAGTAAAACTCAACTACTATTGGTCAGTGGTAACCCACAAAGTTTTTCTGTAGAGGCCGGGGGAGGGACTAAAGTAAAATTATTATTACTGTATTTTCCGGATGGATTACAAGGCGCACTGTCAATGAACGGTCTTTTTTCATATATAAGGCGCACCGGACCATAAGGCGCATTAAGCGAAATAAAACAGTCAGACAAGTCAGTCAGTCAAACTTTATTAAACGCGTTCACAATAACTCTCAGTAACTCTCATTGTTCAAACGTTAATGGGCGTATTCACAATACTTTCAACCTCGTTCATTTGTAAAACATAAAAATTATATGGCCAATTTGGGGTCATATATAAACACTAATAATAATACACTACTAATATTACGGGGAAGCATAATACCAGAATGTATTACTCCGCGATGCTCCTGACTCCTTGGAGCTTTGTAGTTTACCGAAGTCGTACCAAAACATTTTGAAGGAGCGCCTTGAGCACCGTGTGACACAAAATCTCTTGGAGGTCAGTAAACACAACCAGAATTAATCCATATATAAGGCGCTCTGGATTATAGGGCACACTCTTGGTTTTGAGAAAATTAAAGGCTTTTAAGTGCACCTCATAGTGCAGAAAATACGGAATATATAAATCTTAAATTTGCCCAAGAAAGTCACTTACCCCCTAATTCTCATCCTTTGTATTGTGCCCTAACCCATCTAGTCTATAAGTGTCTCCTTCATGGACACTGGCAGCAGGTCGGTTTAGGGCTACACTCAGGATTGCAGCAAGGTGCCAGGTTTTTGTCCTGTCCTTTCCCTATCTCGCTCTGCCCAAACACCATGGAAGCTTCAAAATCAGCCTTCAGCTTCCTGATCATGTCCATCACAGGCTGGAGGTCAGGATGGTCAGTGAGGGACAGAGGGTAGTTCTCCGATGGGTCACTCTCCAGGTTAAAGAGAAGAGGAGGGTTGTGGAACTTCAGCACAGCAGAGGCGGGACAGTCCGGGTCAGGGGTGGTGCTGCTTTTCCAAGAACCTGGCAAATACAAAAACACTGAGGCCAAATGTTTTCTAAAATAGGAAAATGTTAAAACACTCTGACCCTGTTCTATGATGTAAGGAAGACAGTCTGTAGAGGCCAGGGGAGGGACTAAAGTTAAACTTCATTAATATTAGTCAACGTGCCAGCAGTAACTCTAAGTCTGATTTGATGTTGCTGTAATACCAGGATAGGGGACAAAGTAAAATATAATTATGACAGATTACCTACTTAACATCATAGAAGAGGGTCAGCTCAAACTTAAAGACTACACATTGTTTTTTGTATTCATTTTACAGACTCCCACCTCTTGTATAGAAATGAGCCTTGTATTTTCCAAGCCTGAGAGTAAAAAGGCCCATCTTCTTACTGGGATCTAGTGGATAGAACATCATGGCCTGTCTTTTACTCTGCCAAACACAAATAGATAATACAAATAAATAATATTTTTTTAGTGATACATGTAGGTATGTAAATATTAGTACCATGCCGTGATTGAAGAGAATTTCTGTCATGTCAAACCCATCTAATACAACTGGAGGTAGTTTGGCTCCTGACAGTTTGGCAATAGTTGGCAGGATGTCCAGAGTGCTGGCTAATTCATGAGTAACACCTAAACAAAAGAAAGAATCCAATTTTATTTATATACAGTAGATAAGAACTTTTTTCTCTCTAGAGGTATTCTCTTTATGTGCTATGACTGTAAGCCTTTAGAATAGGGATGCACATGGGTTTTGGCTCAACATTGGCCTATATTTACAATTTTGACCAATATCAGTATTGGTCTATACAGATGGCTGTTAACTTGTTGTGCAAAAAGGACAACTTAAATTTTAGTTGTCTAACTAAGTTAAGCCAAAAATCTAAAAGCCCATTTGAAAAGTCTCACTTCAGGGTGACAAATGTAGTCAAAATAATACTTATGGATTAATAAATACATTTTAAAGCTATTATTTTTATGATGATTTCTTAGTTTCCTTTCTATAAAAACATAACAAACACAGCCTACCAAAACATGTTGACAAATAATCGCTATTGGCCAAATTGGTAAAACAATATCGGTGTATGTATCGGACAAGAATTTTCATATTTTTGCATCTCTATCAAAGGGTTATGAAGTAGGGCTCCACCACATGACTAAAGTGGCCTATAACTAGCATGTCAGTAATGTCATGTCCCCCTTCCCGCATGTACCATGTTGGTGTCTAACAGTTCTAAGTTCAGATTATGTATGAGAAGAATTGATAAATGATTTACACTTTATGGAGTGATAAACGCTTGCATTCACAATTATACACAACAAATGAACTATAGCCTAATAGTTATAATATAGTACTAACCAGGCTGGATGAGTCCTGGCCAGTAGGCAATGGCGGGCTCTCGCACTCCTCCCTCATATGTGGTTGCTTTACCACATTTCAGAGGACCAGCATTACCTCCACGGGACATTCGCAACAACTCAGGCCTGCAGTGTAGTAACTATAACAAAATAAACTATAAAAGATACTAAATTAAAAAAAAGAGGATTCACCAACCCATTGTCGGCCGAGAAGAAGACAAGTGTGTTGTTGATAGCCCCCGTCTTCTCCAGAGCTGCCATGATGTCTCCTATTGTGTGGTCAAACTCCAGAAGAGAATCTCCAAAAGGCCCTCTTAAGGTCTTCCCAGCAGA
>JAVQKC010059611.1:0-52367 GCA_036025475.1 Philypnodon macrostomus
TTGTGGTCAAAACATACAGGTAATATACGCTATAGTGGTCAAAACATACAGGTAATGTACGCTATTGTGGTCAAAACATACAGGTAATATACGCTATAGTGGTCAAAACATACAGGTAATATACGCTATTGTGGTCAAAACATACAGGTAATATACGCTATAGTGGTCAAAACATACAGGTAATGTACGCTGTTGTGGTCAAAACATACAGGTAATATACGCTATAGTGGTCAAAACATACAGGTAATGTACGCTATAGTGGTCAAAACAGTGTTAGCCTCCGCTATCTTTCAAAATAACTCTCTGATATCAGACGGTTTAGCACTGTGAGTGTGATTTTTCTACATTCATTTGTTTTATTATGAACAGTAATACAAAAAGTGGATTTCCTCAACATGTCTTATCCCCGTATTTCCTGTTGTTCCCAGGACAATTCCCTACTGAACCAGGGCCATGTCAAACTTTTGGTAGGTAACATTATCAGGCTGTGTTAAGTCAATGGTGTCAGGTGTTATGTGCACAGTTAAACTCTGTTATCTTACAGATGAATATCAGTGCACGGGTAATGTCCAGGTGGACTTTCCCAGGCTTTGTTCTCTTCTGGACATAAAGAATACACCAGCTGTCAACTGTAAAGAACCTGCAGAAACAGAAGAAGCAGAGCAGCCAGGTAAACCTCTCTGACCTCCAGTGCAGCTTGGTTAAAAAATTATAATTATATACTGTCCATAAAGGAGAATAGCAAGGGTAGGCCTACTGAGCTGTATATTTGACTTGGTTGACTAATAAAAACATGTAATTTTGTGAGGTCTACTAATTTATGGTTTCTGAAATGGCAAGAAGCTTTGAAGCGGTCCTGGAAGCAAATAGTGAAGCATATCTTGAGTAAGGCTCTATGTTGTCTTTATGTCTTTATGTCCCCGCTTGTCACTGTGTGGTACATTTGAGGATGTTCAGGTAATTGTCCTAGATCATAATTTAGCACCACTCATTTATTTATTGTATATTTACAGAAGAAAATCAGTCCCACAGAACTTTGTGGTCACAGAAGTGTCTTTATGTTGATTTGGAGAACAAAAGCCCGCTCAGCACGAAGGGTCTGAAATTTCAAGGTATACCAACAAAAAGCATTTACTGTTTTACAAAGTAACAATAGTAAATACAATACATTTGCATTTTCGGAAACAGGGTGGAAAGTAGACAAACAGATTTTGCAGGTTTTGAAAAAGATGCTTCCTCATTTGAGCAGACTTCAGAGCCTTCAGTAAGTTCCAGAAATCCCTCTGTTTAATATTAGACTAGATTTATGTTTTCCATGTTTTAATCTTGTTTTGTAGATTTTGGCAAGCCGGGCTGACTGATCAAATGGTTATGTCACTCTCAAATATGATATCATTGAGTAGCAATCTTAGGTGAGCTTTACAAAAAAAATGTATGCACGCTTGTGACTTGTATTAATTGTAGCTTTGGAATTCTTTCACATGTTATTAGTTTCCACTGCATGCATACATTTCTCCTTCAGACTGGACTGTATTGAATAGGCTTTGTTTTACAAGAGACTGGACTCATTTTCTTCTTGGTGTTAGAGCTGTGTACTTGGACGGCAACCCACTTTCAAATCAGAGCTACCACCTGCTCCTCTCAGAAGACAGTCTGTAAGTTTCTCATATTGACTACAAACCCCTCAAATAATTTCAGTGCATTTATCTCCTTTGTGTTGTTATTAAGGCTCACTCACTTGTTCTTGAGAAATAATCATATTGGGGATGAAGACGCGCGTCTGATTGGCTCTGCGTTATCAACAGTCAGAGCTGCCAACAAGAACCTCCTGTTTCTCAACCTTGCCTTTAACTCTATTGGAGATGCTGGTGCTGCCTATCTTGCACAGGTATACAGTATCCAACATAAAGACTGTAAGTTTTATCATATGTACGTTATACTAACGGCTAATCCTTGTTCACATTAAGGGCTTGCGTTTAAACTGTACCTTGCTCTACCTCTCACTGACCAACAATCAGATCGGGGACTCAGGGGCTGCTCATTTGTGCAAGGTATCAATTTACATTAAGGGCTGTGGTTAAGGTATGTTAGATCCCATTAATCCTACAACATTATACAGTGTAATTTCATAAGCTTTTTGTTTCAGATACTGGGTGAGTTTCCACTGACTCATGAAGAAATAGTTGAGAGGAGGAAGCTTCTTGCAGAGAAAATGGACCTGGTAAGTGCCTACAGCTTAAAATATGTATCATATTGACTCCAAGCTAATTAATGTCACATTATTTTCTGTGTGGTTGTCTTTCAGAATCTTTGGCTTGACACTGACCAAAATGGTGAAGGACTGGCCACATTATCTGGCAACCCACCAGTTAAAACAGATTCAAAGAGCAATGCTAAAAAGAAGGTAATTAAACATCATTCAGTAATATATTTTCAATGACTGTGTTAAATTAATTTTCATCAGGAAACAGCTAAAAAGGAAGAAAAAGTAACCACCACCAAGGACAACTTTAAAAAGAGTGCCCAAAAGCCAAGGCCAAAAAGTAATTTACTAAATTATACTTCCATGTTTACTGTTAAGTGTGAAGAGTCTCATTGGTTTTAATTATAATCACAAAGACTCCACCTTTATTCATTTTAGGTCCTGAGAAAAAGGCACCTCCAGCCAAAGGAGGAAAAGTGGGAGGCAAAAAGAAGCCAGTCCAAGCAGATGAGGTATGAAATTAACTATATGAAATATACTGTAGATAATCCTTGAAATGTTAACTGTATTTTATTTTCATTGTAGGAAAAAATAACTACTGTTCTGGCTGAGGTGTGCATCAAAAATATTCCTGGAGCCAGGTTATTGTCACTACTATGATGAAGTTATGCTGTGATGTGTTTTTATGGGACAGGCTGAAGAGGAAGAAGTGAGCCCCCTGCTGGACCCATCTGTACAGTGCAGGGATGGCCAGGTTTTTCTCCCTGGAAACACAACGCTGGCCTACCTCAGTTTGGCAGGTCAGATTTTTTTATATATATATTTAAAAGATCAGGTTTAAGATACTGGTGATATGGGTTCAAGTACATTAAATGAAATGAAAATAACTTGAAGATAATCAGAAATAAAAATAAGTCATGAGAATATTTCTTACTATACTGGTAATATAATATTAAACTTTAAGGATGATAATGATATAAAAGTATGATATAATTTTTGGTAGGAAACAAAATAACAGAGAGGACGTTGCCTCTGTTTCTCTCATTGCTGGAGCAGCCAACCGAGGGAGGAGGCCTGCTCCGTCTGTGTTTACAGGTGAGAGAGTTGCATCAGAAATACTGTTGATTGAAAATAATGTCCTTTAATAATGAGGTTTTTTGTTTTGTTTACAGAGGAACTGCTTTTCTCCAGACTGTGAACTTTACACCAAGATAAACGATCTGGGGCTGCTTAGAGACCCACTCAACAAACTGAAAACTGAATAAAGAGATGAGGAGGAAAGAGTTAAAGCAGAATCACTACAAACATCTTTGTGCCAAAATAATTGAATGTTCATCTAGTGATATTGCTGGGTTGCAGGTGACGTCACAGCATTCTATAGCCCTATACATGTTAATGGGAGATGGGGGGCAGGAAAATGACTATTGTTAATCTGTAGATTTTGTGTGTGTTTTCATATGGGGGGGTAATGGAACTTATCACTAATAACAATGATCAGATTCAACATTTGTAGCTTTTTTTGGAGGGATATTTCTTATAAAAATCCCATGTAGTTAATACAGAAAAGTTCTAGGTGATTCTAATGTGGTGATGTCATACCCTCAGATGGGGGCAGGGGCACTTTTATTAGTGACAGATTTACAACAGGGGGGCAGGAAAAATGAAATATTTTTAATCTGCAGATTTTGTGTGTGGTTAGATAGATATAGCTGTAAAATGGACCTTGTCACTAATAAAAATGATCAGCTTCAACATTTGTGGATATTCTAAAAATCCCATATAGGTAATACAGAATTCTGGCCCCTGCCCCCCCCTCTGGTATGACACCATCACATTCTAGAACCTGAAACCCAGCAATGTATTCCAAATGCACCAAAACAATATAAGAAGAAATACTGTAATATGTGGCAGAATAAAAAAAGAATTTAAAAAAAGATTTATTTACAAAAAATTGTGTTTATTTTTATGCTTGGGGGCAATTACATCACAGTTGCTCAGTTGCACACGCATACTTTTTTCAGTACTATATTTTTATCCACCTATTTTTACAGTAGCCAGGTTGTGTAATGCTTGTTTTGGGTTGTTGTTTTTTTGGTTTGTTTATTTGTTATTTTTTTCATAAAAACATTGCAATAGGATTTTTAGAAGGATAATATCTACTCTAATAGCTATAATAATCCATGTTCTATATTATGGGCGGAGTTTTAGCCCTTACCAACATGGCCGCCGTGCCGAGTTTTAAACGTCACATCCGGTCCCTGCTCAAAGCACCCACCGATATCAGCCCCTTGCTTCCGGTAATGCCTCCTTTTCGGCAGCGGCTATTTCCTCGCCAACATGCCAGTGAGTATCGAGGGGCCCCCATCATGACATTTTCACCATTTATTAAAACATTGGAGAGGCTATAGGCGGCTCAATATTTACATAAAGAGTTAGCGACTCGACTGAAGTCGGTCTTAAGCGGTTCAAATGGGTTATTGTCACAGTTTTAAAGCAAAAATACGCAGCCCGTTTGAGCGCATTGTGAGACAAGATGGCTGCGCACACACCACAAACATGGAGCTAGTTTCGACAACGAGGTTGATCACTTAATAAAACGACGGTCCTTTTAATTACTTTACCCGTTTTATATCTAGCATGTACAATACTTAGGCTGAATTTGACATGTCAATATTGTCCGATGAATTGCATAATTACCATAAACTCTACGTCCTGTTCCAAGCCATAGAACTAGGCCACGCAGCCAAACAATAGAAATAAAAATTACAATTAATATTTTGTCATTTGTTTATATGTGGGCTCCAGAGTATATATTTGTCTTGATGCAGTGAAATCAGACGGCTGGTTATAGTGAAATGTTAATTTTCCCTCTTTCCTCTTGCGCAGCTCGCAAAAGACTTGTTGCACCCATCCCCTGAGGAGGAGAAGAGGAGGCACAAAAAGAAGCGTCTTGTTCAGAGTCCTAATTCTTATTTTATGGATGTCAAATGCCCAGGTAATGGATAAACCAACATGATATAATCAGTAACGGTGTATAATCCAAGAAGCATTTTGACATTTACTCTTTTGTTTCCAGGATGCTACAAGATCACAACAGTGTTCAGCCACGCTCAGACAGTTGTGCTGTGTGTTGGCTGTTCCACGGTCCTGTGTCAACCGACTGGAGGCAAAGCGCGTCTCACAGAGGGTCAGTGCATTTTAGACTTTTGCTTTTACTTAGTAGGTAACTAAATATTGCAGATATAGACAAAGATTGCATTGTCATCATGCATTGGTAGTTTGTTGAATATAAACTACGTTTTTAGAATGGCTACAGAAGGTGAACACTTATCTTACTACAACTACACTTGGTACTTTTCTGAACTTGATCACTTGAAAGCCAACAAAGCCAGACGGCTTTTTCACATACCATCTTGTTACAAAAACGATGGGATTATTTCACATACTACACATAAGTTGCTGGGTGCACTGCTAAGTGACTGGACTTCCTTGTTAGTGGTTTTCCATTCTCATTCCAGTGCAAGATTGACCTCAGTTTGCAGAAGGGTTGAGCTAGATCACTGGCTCCCCCCTTTCGAAGGCTGAGAACAACTTAAGTGCTTAACAGTTTTTACGTTTTATGGTTGAATAATGTGCTGTACAAGCCGCACAGTGTGGTCCTAATGATGCAGTGCAATGTGAGACAAAAGGAAGGAGATGTAGGCTTCATTCATCACATGATTTGACATGACTTCACTATCAGCAGTGTCACAGACGATGTGCAGTGCCTGCAGTATTTCTGTACTGTAAGGACTCTTTTGTCAGTGGTTTGATATGGCTGCTCTCTTTAACAGGGTGCTCATTCAGGAGGAAGCAGCACTAGTTTCTCTCCCGGAGCTGGAGAGGAAGGGATGGACCGGTCGATATCAGCGAATGCATCAGGAGCTTGATCTGAGATCTATGGCTTTACAGTTTATCTAAAAATGATTGATGCTGTAACTCCACCCTCCTACCCTGTCTCTCTAATAAAATGTTGTTTTGGCTAAAGAAATTACTTTGCTGCTTTCTGATTTTACAATATGAAATTCAGTAGTGACCAATTACATTGGGGGTTGTACTGGTTTCTTGAATTTGCATTCAAAAGCTTAAATATGACAACATCATATTGCATTGATTTGATCAATTATTCTACAAGGAACTTAAGACAAACTTTTTATTTGAAAATAGAAAATACTGCATTGGCTATATACAGCTTAAAAACATGGGTTATTCAATCTTTACATTAAATCTAGTTGAGGGCTTAGTGGGTGACTCCTCATCTTCATAGTATTTATAACGGTCAGCACTACATGGAGCCATGTTTACTTAAATCTTGAATATGTAGTATTTAATTTGCTGAGCATTATTCAATCTAATTTCCACAAACTCCCCTTTATATCTCTCTCTGATCTAATACTCAAAAACATAGATAAGTGTTAACCATAATGCAATGCAACAAAAAATAATGCAATGCAATGTAACAAAAATGCAAACTGCATACAAAACATGACATTGTAGAGATAAAAGCTTTTTATAATTGTGCTTCAATGTTCAGACTTAGTATACCACTGTTCAAATGCACTTCATATGATAATACAATGAATCCCAAGTTGTGGGTCAGGACCCAAATATGGGTTGTTGAATATAATTGAATTTACAGCTTATTTGAAGTATAACTTTGTTTTAATTATAGAAAACCACTGTGTTAGAATGTCCATTATGCTGGTGGCCTAAGATAACTCTTTTTGTACATCAATGGGAAATGCAGCAAAAATAAACTAAATCCTACATATATTTATTGCTACAGTGGCTATTTATACAGATTTTGGTACTTCAGTACAAGTCTTAGTATTATCACAATATAACATTTTGTTGGTGTCTCCAGTGCGGGACAGTCCTGACAGTTTTTATTCCAGTCTGTTTGTTGTACTCTTCTACCTGTCCCCTTCAGCTCCCCCTGCTGCCTCAGCCTTGCCCTCTCTCTCTCGGAGCAGGTGCCTTATAGAGGAGTTTTGAGTGGACAGTGTGCTGGACAATAGGGGCATGAGGACCCGAAATCCTTCCCTGAGTTCATCCACATTTTTCTCCAAACCGTGAATGTGGGTGTCCATCTCCCCTCGGCAGTTCTGCACTTCAGCCAAAACGTCGTACATCAAGGTCTGCATCTGTGTTTTATAATGTGTACGGTGTTGTGTAAAAGAGAAAAGCATAGCAAAGATGTTAGACAAAACCGTATATTAAAATTGTACTGGTTATAAGCTGAATTCACTTGCCTCTCTTACCTTCATTATATCCACAAGTGAGTTTCCTTGGTCGGCCAGGATCCTCTTTTCCATTTTGACCCGTCGCAGTCTGAACAACAAATTCAACTTTTATTTACTCAACTAAGACAGTAGTTTTCAAATAGAGGTTTTGGGCCCAAATGGGGTCACAGGAGGATAACTCACATAAAATAGTGGAACTGTTTTTGGTAACACTCTGGAATACAGGCCACGTTTTCCTAAGTACTTACACAGTAATAAAAGTACATTGTAAATACACTGTAATACCACTGTAATTATACTCCAAGTACACTGTTATTACATTTTATTACAAAATATTTACAGTGTAATTACATTGTGGTTACAGCTTTATTACGTCATACTAAACTGTGTAATAAAACTGTAATTACACTACATGTACATATTGTACTTAAAGTGTAATTATACTGTAATTACAGCATAATATACACCCTGATAGTTACACTGTATTTTTACTGTCATTAAGATGTACATGTTGTGTAATCACCTCTGTGTGTTTCATCCAGCTTTATATATATATATAATAATAATAATAATAATAATAATAATAATAATAATAATAAAAATAAAAATAATAATGCATTTTATTTATAAGTGCCTTTCAGAACACCAAAGGGCACGGTACAAAGTTAAAAACGAATAAAAAGCACAAACAAGTGATACAATAAAACATAAAGACAAAATTGGAGTGATGGAAATGTATGATTGGCTATGAGAGGTAGGACAGTCTGAACAGGAGAGTTCTGAGTCTGGATTTAAAGAGTGGAAGAGAATGTAAAAGATAAGAGTCCAATTTGGTTAAACAGTTAGTTAACTACAGTATTTACATCCTGGTTCCTAGTAATTACTTGGAAAAAGTTGCAAAGTCCTGCTTTAGAATATGGGCCGCATGCTTGGTTAATTACCTGTTAATTACAAGGTACCCACATCTTTGTTACCAGTTTGTGCTGGGTTAAAGCTTTGCTCGTACAGGTCAGAACATTCTGTTATGAAATCATGTGTTCACTCAATCAGATTTTACTCTTCATAAATACCATTATTTATGTGTTGGTGGTTTTTGTAATGACTTGTGTCTAAACTGTTTTTGCGTCTTGTATGTATGTATATATACAATATACACATACAATAAACACATCTAGAGACAGAAAAAATACAGTGTAATTGCAGCATAACTATAGTGCTATAAAGGTGTATATTACACTGTAGTTACAGTATAATTACTCTTTATTATGATGTAATAAGGGCATAATAATAATGTAACTACAGTTTAATTACACAGATAGTAAGATTAACTACAATGTAATTACACTGTTATTATTTTGTAATAAGAATGTAATAACAGTGTACTTGATAAAATACATGGTAAAATAATTTAGAAAAGTTAAGAGTAATTGTTGTGAGGCCATTAAGGCAGTATGGATGTCATGTCTCTGTGGACAGCTGTGGCTACTGAGATAGCATACCATAACCGGTTTGTGACTGTGTGGATGAATGGTCCCAATTGTAGGTCTTTAGTGCCTAGAAAAGTGCTGTATAAATCTAATCCACTAGTACATTTTCTAGATATTGAGTTTAAAAAAAAATGCTTCTATAAAAAAACTGCTAAAACTGACTTCAGGTGACATTTAAAAGTGTGGATAAAAGTGAATTACATTAAGCTTACTACATATGTCTGTTGTTTTTATAGTACTAATAAATAGCAAGATAAGGCTGTTTTACTGTGACTTATTGGGGGCTAAGTGTCTTACTGGTGGATGGCCAGCAGCAGTTTCCTCTGGTGGATGCGAACCCTGCTTTGGTCACGTTGACTCGACAGCTTTGCGTGTTTGTAGATGAGCCAAGTCTCCCTCAGCACATTCGCCGCTGCAATTTTGATCTACAACAGACAAACAGACACTGGGGAGTTAAAGGGAGTTTATGTATTACAGCTATGTTATTTACTGGCCCTGTTAATCAACACAAATATTAAGACTCAAAAATACATTGCTCTGAAGTGACACTGATCAAAGGTGCTGCTGTCAATAGCCACGTGACTTCACTACACAAGTTGAAGTTACTAAAGTTTCACACTCACGTAACCAGAAGTTTTATGCAAAGGCAAAATAAAAACGATGATTATATTGTTATATTAGAATAATGATTAACAGCAGTTTTAATTACCCCTAAAGAGGTAACGTAATGTTTAAAGCCCATTGTGACCTTTACCCTTTTGGTGATGTGAGAGTCCATCATAAAATTGTGGACGTGTTTTTCAGCTCGAGTCAGCTCCAGTTTCCTGGCAACCACCGCCACCACCAGCACCGTGCAGCCTGCGCCCTGTTTGAACCAACACTCGTGAGTCAAATATAAACTACTATATAGGCCACTTTAAAATCAAATAATGTAATACCATGATGCCGGTGAGCAGACAGATGCTGCGGCCGCAGTAAGTGTGAGGCACCACATCTCCATATCCAATAGACAGGAAGGTCACTGACACCATCCACAGAGCCTCCATGTAGTTACTGCTCAGGTCACGGTAGTTGTGATGTCTGCAACAAACAGGTAAATGGGTGCATCAAAGTTTTCTATCACAACATCTTCTGGAGACAATGCCCCACTCTACTGTACTACACAGTACTACATGGTAACAGCATGTCCTATGGGGCATAACACTGTCATAAAAACTCTCTCTCTCAATAAAAACTCAAGTGTGCTTATCCTGGCTAAAACCAGGATGTACCATATTAGTCCTATCCTGAGGTCTCTGCACTGGCTTCCTGTCGCTCAGAGAATAGCCTTTAAAACAGCTCTGCTTGTGTATAAGTCTCTCCATGGCTTACCATGTTGTTCCCGAACGAACCATCTCAGACCTGAGAACATCAGGCACGGGCCTTCTGCCAGTGCCCAAAGTCAGGGCTAAACATGGTGAAGCAGTTTAATGGAGCTCCCACAATGTTTAAGTCCATGCTGTCTTTTTAGCTGTGCACATGAAAACTGAATGCGTTCTATCTTCTCTTTTATTTTTTTATTTTAAACTGTTTCTTAATATTTTTTTATTTTATATTTTTGTATTTCTGTAAAGCACTTTGAATTGCGCTGTGTATGAACTGTGATATACAAATAAACTTACGGTACAAATGTGCACATTGTAAAATCTTTTGATTTGATTTTGATTTTAGATTTTTTCCTTCAGGTAGATGGGTTGTCGGTAAACCTCTTTGGGACAACTGTGGTATATGCTCTTGTGCTGCAGCTGTATGGCATTTTATTTATACATTTGTGTGCTGAGTTGTGAACTCACCTAACTCCATCATACAAGTTCTGGTTTGTCCTGTGAAAAGTTCTGTAAGATTTGCATCTAAAATGTGAAGTCACGGGCGAGCTTGCTTATAACACATGTACAATGTGCTTTGGTTGTTTTTTGTTTGAATCTTTCCTATGGACCTGGTGCTCAGTGTCCTTAATATTATCTTGAATGAATGTATGAATATATCTATTCACCATTCAAAGGAAAACCACTGTCTATTGTTCCTAAACCTCCAATCAGGCAGAACACTAAGAAACATACAGTAACTTTACATGACTAGAGACCTCAAATTATTTACTTAAAGCTAAGAAAAAAGGTGGGTGCACAGTTAAAAAAGCAAACTCTCTCTAATTATTCCAAAGTCTTTTTTTCTGATGTAGGTAGATTTTTGATGGATATTTTGTTTGTCAAATACCTCTCACAAACATGCAGGCCCCACGCTGCTACGATCCACAGAGACACACTGAAAATCATCAGCACCGTCCCGGGATAGTTGGTCATTAGCGTTTTCCCCACAAATCTTGTGTTGAAGTGAATCTGTAAATGACAAAATATAATTTAATTTATCACTATTTCAAGAAAGAAAAGCACCCATCTGATTACATTTATATAACTAAAAGGAGATGAATGATGTTCCTAATCTAGCTCACACGGGCAGCAGGTTTTGCGTTGCAGAGGGGACACAGAGGTCATTTTTTGTCACTTTTGAATGCCGTTTAAGAGGGAAGGGGATTACCACGGACATATAATCAGTCGACAGCACACAAGCGAAGGAGAGTTAGCAATAGCAGCAAATGAAAACCACTAGGACTCAGGAAGCAGCGATTGGCACACCTCAATGGCCACTTGTCTACAGACCTCTCGGCCCACCTATAGGCACAAGACAAAAGGTCCAGATGAGAAGCTAAAATCTGAAACTGCTGCCAATAAATGAAATCCAAGGTTATATCACTAACTCAGCAGGCATTTTTCAATAATAATCAGTTGATGCAGTGTGGACGTATTAGTTAAGATGGTCACTGCTGGGGAACCAAAAAAAGTCTAAACAAACTAATGACAGAGCAGCAGTAAAATCATACTAAAGAAACAGCAGTGGTTAATGTGACAAAGCTCAGTGACAGACATCATTATGTTGGTATTTAATGTTAGTAGAGTCTGATGTTATAATTAAACCTTGCATATGACTGAATTAACATCATTGTATTTGCAATAAATATGGTTGTTATGCTCCACCACAATACCCCCTGTTATGTCTTTAGTTGTGTACATTTCTAATTTATTTCCCAAAATGTAATTTATTCCCTTAAATTCCTGTTTATTCCCATGGAAAACTTCCAACATGGAAAATTCCTGAAATGTTGCAACCTAACATCTATCACACATAATGGACACTGAGTTCAGTTAAACCTTTGAAACATATTTTATACTATAACCATAAACAGTAGATCCAATTGTTGTGGATACTACAGTAGTTAGATGAAAGACCTCACCATTTCACGCTCACAATAATCCTGTACATTTCTAAGATTAAGGTCTAGTCTAGGTCTATCACTCTGATTAGTTTGTCTGATTTCAGTCAGTTGGCCCGTCAGTGAGTTGGTCAGTTATAGTCCGTGGGTCACCTTGTTGAGAGCCCCGATGCTGCGGGAGGCGGTGTCTGTGAAGAGGCGACTGTGGAGCATCATGGCCCGTCCCAGAAGATACAACCTCAGGAACATGGGCAGAGCCAGGACGATCTCCAGCTCTGTCTCAGATGTGGACTGACGGGGTTTAGTGTGTTGAAAGTATGTAGCCAAACCCACAGGATAGGGATGGATCGCCACAGCAACCAGCTCCAGAGCAATGAGAGCGACACGATCAGTCGTCATGGCGATACGCCAGTCCTCAGCTCCAATGTC
The DNA here is from genome assembly GCA_036025475.1 of Philypnodon macrostomus. NCBI lineage: Eukaryota > Metazoa > Chordata > Actinopteri > Gobiiformes > Eleotridae > Philypnodon > Philypnodon macrostomus. The sequence continues at coordinate 12,709 of JAVQKC010059611.1, forward strand.
ATGGACATACAGCTGAAGATATGACAGAGAAGTGCTTTATAATGGATCACTTTGAAATTATTAATGGTAATTACCCTAACCTGTTTTTAGTGTAGTGGATCTGCAGCCCCTGTCATTTAGACCTTTACACTTGACCAGTTAAAAAATACTTGATTGGTCCATTTGTCTGTGTAAAAGTTCACTTTTGACTGGGGTAACTATTATTTCTTAGTTTGACCGTTGAATGTCTGCACAAAGTAGTGTATTTGTGTTTTATCTTCTATTGACTGACATGGTGGCATATCAAAAACAGGGTATACTTCTAATAATTGCTTTAAATAGGTCTTAGAAATGACCTGACCCACTTTTCACATAATGCCAATTATCTTACTATGGATTTCTACTATGGAGGGCATGGATTACCTGGACCTCACAGCAGTGGTAGGCGACGATGAGTCCGACCAGTATAAAAGTAGAAAAACTGATGATGGACTTTAGGACCATTGAGTAGATAGAGCTCTGTGACACAAATAAACAGGAACACATCACTATAATACACCAGCCTATAGACAATCCTAATCTAATCTAATCCTAATCTAATGTAATGCAGAGCTATAAAACTTAAAGGCTTAATGACTCAACATATTTGAAAGATATCAGAACATACACTGTTATGTTTGTGGAGCTACAAAAAAATGACATAATCACGTGGATCTGATGTAATACCAGACATAAAGGATGAAAGAAGATCGTGTTTAATGCTTTAGCAAAACAAACTACACTACAATTTTCAGTCCTTCTGTAGCGTCCATATTTTTTACACTAACAAGAATCATTAGCACTGAACAGTGGGTCTTAAGGAAACAGCTGTTTCTGGAGAGGGCAGATGTTTTATGGTAAATTATGTCAGCAATTAACAAAGCACTTCACCAGTTTTAAGTTAAGTGCGCTGAGGCACTCAAAACAGTCCATAGACTGTCACTAGTTTCTTTCCTAACAAGCTTGAACGTTTTGGTCTTCTACTGATTTGGAGTGATCCTTCAAGACACCAAGTCCATTTACTCCACAGTTAACACACTGCCTCTGTCGCCACAGTTGCCCAAGGACAGACTGACAGAGATATAGCTGCCATACCATATGACTGAACAGCCTACCTTCTGGTTAATGGACAATGTGCTCAGCCATTATATTAATAAATATATTTATTATAATAAAATTTAACATAACTTTAAACTGACCTTGCTGTAGACGCTCCAGGACAGCTCGGTCTCCATCACCATAAGGACAACCCCAAAAATCCCCACGGCCAGAGCACTGTCGTTCAGCCTCTGCCTCCTCAGAAACAGAGCTCTCCTCCGGACCAGCCGCCACCCAATGTTATGTGTCCTCCAGTACGGGTCCTCGGCTGCATTAGATTTGGGACTTACGTTGAGTGGGTTGGGCTTGGGCCTGGGGCGCTGCGCGATGGGGAGCAGACTTTTGACCGTGTACAATGTCTGGTCCGGGTGGATGTCCTCCGGTGGTTCATCGTCTTTGCTTGTGATAATGATTTCAGGTAAAGTCTGCCGTTCTTGCAATTCAACATTTTCAGAAATACTACAAACTCTACTGTCTACATCTTTGGGGTCCATATGTGGCCTACAGTGGGGTTTACAAGGCGACCCACTTTGAGACAACGGGACGTCTGTGAAAGAGGTGACTCTCTCTTGGAGCCTGTGTGGTCCACTGTTTTTACTTTTACCTCTGTGTCCAACATTACTGCCCTTTGTCTTCTTCTCACATTTCTTGTCTTTGCCTTTAGTTTTCTTACTTGGGCGAGGAGATGATGTAAGATAAAGGTGGCCGTTGTACAGGGGGGTAGTGGCCAAAGCTTGGGTCCTATCCAGCCACACTGATGGGTCAGCAGTGGTCTGGACCGTGTGATGTATCCCGCACTGAGAGGAACAGGCCTGATGTTGGAGCATGATCCTGGGGGGCAGCAGGGGGCGTAGAGGGTCCTCCTCGTCCCCATCTGGACCAGACATGTTCAAAGAGGGAGAGTGCTCCATCACACTGCAGGTGACCAATGACCAAACCCTGAGGGATTATGGGAAGAGCCCCAGACAAAAGATCAAGAATTTAAAGGATATTTAGAGCACGTGGATAACTCATTTAATAACAAAGCTAGATATAAAAAAGTATTTAAAGAGCATCAAAAATACATTACACAATACACTATTAACTGGCAATAGTTTAGGCTGTCCCCTGCCTCATGCCCAAAGCAGTACTGCCTTAATAATAAATCCATAAACCCACACCCATAAAGGACATATTGTAAAAGATGAATGAATGAAAAACACATTGTAGAATACAGAGGCTGTGTTGGTTTTTTCATTTCTCTTACTCTAAATTATCATATAAAAAGATCAGATTTAGTCTGCCTTGGCACCTTTAACAAAATGCTGCAATGTATTTTGCATTGGGAAATAAATAATTAAGAGAACGCTGAAGTGTTAATAATAGTTATACTGACCTTTTATTAAGGTGTCCAATTTGTGTCCAATCTTACACAAAGAAATAACCCACAGTTTGAATTCTTAACTTGACTCAGTCGGTCATGAAGGTCACATCTGTCTGACAAACCTTGGGATGTAGTAGAAGTAAAATCCTTTTGCGCCTTCAGCAAAAACTTCTTTACTTTGAGGAATTTCTCATAAAAAATATATTTGATTCATTCACATTTGTGCCATGAATCCATTCAAAACATTTCTGTCTCTGTGTGTGAAGTTTGTACAGTCCATTAGCAGCATCCCGGAGCTCCTCCCATATGTTCAAGGTTACGCCTATGACGACATTGTTTAAACCAGTGCACGTCCAGTCCATATTCTTGCCTTGTTTGGCAGCTTCCTGCTATATCCATCATAACTGCCGTCTTCGTCCTCCTTAAATCGTGGGGCTTAGTGAGTTGCAGATGTTGCATGAAGCAAAGTCAAAGACCCAGTCATCTGTCCGAGTTTTTTTTAGCTGGGATTGGCAGATGTAAGTGGGTGTCAGTCAGACATCCAAAATAAGTCAAACCAGGATGTCTTTTGCATATATTTTCCACTCAAGTTGCTGCTATTTTTCACCTAATAAAAATGGTTACAAATACTTACTCAAAGGGACGAAATACAGTATAATCCACACAATGATGGGTCCTCAATAACAATTCTGCAGATTAGTATGCCAGATTAATCAAGATGAAGGATATATGATACTTATGAGCTTATGAAATATCAAACCTGTTAACCAAACAATATGCGCCCCGAACAGTGGATGTAGTATTAAAGCATTAAAGTCATAACAATGACATTGGACGGCATCATTTTATTTTATCTAAATCCGGGCGACAGATGGGTGTGCAGATAATAGAGCTCAGAGTCTAAATGGAAAGGGATTCAGAGGGGCGGCCCGTATCCGGATAGTAGCAGGATCAAGAAGACATTATCTAATCTGAAGATGTCCATGGGAAGACATCAAGAGGAAGGGGGCACAAGTGTGTACAGGTGAAAATGATTACACTTCTTTGGGCAGAATAAATAAAACCTTTGAGACAATGCTTTTACAGAAGTCGTACTGTGTTTTATATGTTTTTTAACTATAATCATCTATCAGTGCCTTTCCCTGATTGTCACGATTGTATATATTTAATTGAATCCTACATGATTTGGACCTATAGTGCTTCCCTGTCCTATCGTAATCTATTTAATTTAGATAATCAAGGTCTGGATCAGTTTATCTCTTCTCCCTGAATGGTAAATAAGCTGTGATTCTATCCTCTTCCAAGAACTTAAAGTCTTCATAAAATCTCACCAATCCCACTTTGTAATTAGGCTTAGTAAAATGGGTTTAGTTTTGAGTGCTGGTTTAATCCAGGGTTTAGTTATGGTTTAGAACATACCATATATGTCCAGCCGGGTTAGATATCACACAGTCCCAAAGCTCTTTTAGAAATACAGACCTCCGCCAAGGCATTGACATTATCTCGCAGTGCCCAGACTTAAACATAAAACAGTGATTTTCTAATTGAGGGCAAAGTCTTTGATCTTTGAGGCTGAGGATGTCTACACTGTGGTAAATAACAAAAACAGCTGAGCCATTCATAATCTAATTAATGACATAATTTGCACATTAGTATAACCCTTCCCTGAAATGTCATCAAAATCTCACAATCTCACAAAGTCGAGTTATCTTTCAAACAGACTTACAAACCAATACTGCCAAAAACAAAACCTCCTTTGGCCAGAAGAACAAAAATATACAATGTCTTACTTGAGCAACCATTAGTCCTGACTCTATATCACTGCTCTTGTACAGGATTAGCTCCCATTTAAAATAACCCATCCATTCATAATCCCATTAGTAAACCTCTGAGTGGACAGGACGGGGGGCTGTCCTCAAAATGTAGGAATATATTACAGTTCTTGGCTCAGCTTCATCTCTGCACCAAACATCTTAAACTTTCTGCAGCAGAGGCTTCCTTAAATTATGTTGTCCCTTTAATACCCCTCAACGCTGACGGGATATATGCACATCTGCAAGGCTTCAAATTAATTCAAACGCGTGCCAAGCGCCTGTAAATCCATGTGGCGGTAGCTGGTAGTCTAAGTATGTCAATTCTTCTTCTTACTTGTGTGGGCCTGTAGCCAGCCCCGTCTCGCAATTAGTCTTTTCTATTGCAAATCATCCGTTGACTGCTAAGAAGCTGAAATTAAACTGGGGATATTTTGAGGGCACTAATTGCTGTGGCTGGCAAATGGCATCAAGCTTGCGGGCCCAGAGCGGAGTCTTATAGGGAGACAGTTCATCTTGTGGTTGTGATATTAATTGCTTGCTCTGATCTTTGGGGACGCGTTTATTAAAAGATAAAATGTTACTCTCAAAGGGTTGCAATCTGCGCAAAGTCATTTTTATACAGAGCCAGAGATTAGCATTAGGCCATATATTTTTGTTCAATTATGTTAACCCCCCAACTAGAAATAAACCACTTAAAATAGATTTTTATACACTTTTTTTTTTCTTATTGAAAACCATTGAAATAGTGGACTGCTGCTAACTAAGTGAATGTGGGGGCTGTGTAATAAAAGGAGCATTAACAAATAAACACTGCAGAGGCTTCAGGAAATTCATACTGCATATGTACTGATGGTTAGAACATTTACCCCTAAACTAAGACACACAGCCTTCCAAATCCTCCCAAATTATATTGTTTATTTGTCTCCAAACTGTCTAAATTGTCCAATTAGACTTCAGATTGTCCTAGAATTTAGTATCTCTAAAAACAGTAAAACCAGTCTTGTGTCGGATGTGGAGCCAAACCCACACACAATCTGCTTTGACTTTGGTTAGCCAAATGCTATTCCAGTAACGTATTTGAAGTGACTTGATTTTACTTAGTTATTTAGTAATAGTTTATTTAGTTATTTAGTAATATTTAGTAACAAATAAGGCTATGTAAGTAGAAGCTCTCTGAATTGATCTGAGTGGAGGACTTCATTATGATAGTAGTATCTGTCGGTGTGGATTTTCATGTCTTTGTGAACAGCTGGCTCAGGGCCTTTTGAGGTTTGCCAATTGTTTTATTTGCCAACTCCAGAGAGTCTTTTCTTTCCATTTGTTCAATATAATTCAATCTAACAGGCCTTTACTGTGTCTCTTTGAAAAGATAGATTAGACTTTAGTTATCTACAGCTTTCACAGTGGCTCATACTGTACACAAAAGAAACAGACACTGCTCAAGCCTGATATGAGATTCTTTTCTGCAAATTTGGTGGGCATTTTAATATATCTTCTCTACTATTATTATGACATTTCTTTACCTTCTATGAACTTGTCAATCGCCAATTTCCCTATAGCACAAAAAACTAAAAACCACAAGGCCTAAAAACGTAATAAAGAATATTAAATGCTACTGCTAACACTGTGTCTAGTTGGTCTCAATCCTGGTGGCGGTTGGTCTACACGGCTGGTCATCATTCAATCAATACCAAAAATACAACGTTTTTTCAGGGTCAGCACAAAAAAGGAAAAATATAATCAAAGTGAAACACATAATATTGGCAATAAATGTACGCAGGTAGATTATATTATATTTTGCAGAAGTGAATTAGTCCAGTTTGATCTTTAAATTCAACTGGAGATGAAGCGTAACAATGGGACTATAACGTAAGGAGTTTTTGAGTTATGCTTAAAAATGTTAAAGTTCTGCCTACACACATACATTACTGTGGTAATTAGTGAGTCCTGACGTGACATTATTTGGCAGCCCGACAATATTTTTTCTACTCTTGCAATTTTATATTAAGCCTCAGTTTCATTTTCAGTAGCCTATAAAAAGCATGCGAGATATTGACGTTCACATTTGGCCCAGGCCGTGACCATAATAAGTGTATTACGTCTAAAATGTAGATTGATTTCATCACTTCACACCATAAACTGTTATTGGATCGTGGTTGACTTTTAGAAAATCAGCAAGAAACCCATCCACTCAAGTTCATTCAGAAGATCTGTGAGTGGTCCGTATGTGCAGTGTCTGTCGATAAGCAGCTACAGAAGTAAGTGGAGGGGACGTAGGAAAGGACTAATCCAATCAGTTCAGTAATTAAAAACCTCAGTCAAACGGTGGCATTCAGCATTTAACATCAAGAGGCTTTAGTGCTCAGGCTGCCAGGTCAGGGCAACGGCCATTAGTGCAGCCCAGCAATTAGAGCAGTGACAGGGACGAAATTAAGCATAAAGGAGAAACTGAAAATGCTGATTTCAATATTGGAAGTAAAAATGCTCAAAAGACAGTGTGGAAGCCAAAATGCTAAAATATAATTTGGCTGTTCTAACATAGGCTATACATTTAAAAAAAAAATATATATATATATATATATATGATGTGAAACCATAAAAGACGTTTTGAGTGCTCCCTCTCCATCCACAGTAAACCATTTCTACAACCTCACATTTATCCAGGCTTACTACTGTCACTGTAATATGGATGAGGGCCTTCACACTTTTAATGCAAGGTGCACGATCAAGTTCTTGTTAGGGAGTCATTGACGCCTGTTAATATAAATCAATACAGATGTTGCATCAAGGCTTGACTGATGCTTAATTAGTTGACCTTAACCCTAACCCAGAGATTGAACACCCCTGCAATAGTTGGTCCAGAAAGAGCCATGTTATCTGGTCTGCTTGTTTGATAAAATACAGTTTTTAACGGATACTGATGTTAACGGATGACAAAGTAGCCTGCCTACGAAAACATGATTTACTCATTAGCACAAGTTTGTTTGGAGGTCACGGAGAAGATGCCGGAGGGTGTACAAATTCAATATATTACCTGAAAGATCTATATTTAAGTACATACGTTAAACAGAAGTAAAGTTTATGAATGTTCTTCTTGATACAGCAGACGCAAGGTCAACTTTTGAGTAGGCTGGTAAGTAGCTAGCAATTCATTAAAGTCCTAGCATAGCCTATACTACAGCTAATAAAAAGATGGCTAATCTGTGACTCTATCATTACATTTATAATCTTTATCCCTTCTCCCTACGGCTCAAATAATTATCCGTTATTGATACATAATCCACTAACCGCCAAAGTTCCATTGCTCTCTTCTCGCTTCCTCATTATCTTTGTCTGAAAGGAATCCCTCAAGCAACGACAGACCAGGTCAAAACCAGGACCACTTACCACCACTTACAAGGTCTTAATCAGCCATACCACACCTCGTCCATGTTTAAATTGGAATTAGACTTCATATCAATCAAGGGCTGAACCACAATTATACAGTATAAAACAGATCTAAAACAGCCTAGTAGTTCGTTAGCCTAATATTATGCACTTTGACTAAACCAGCAACAAACCAGATCTAAACCAAACATGAGACATTTTATTATTAGTTTTAAATATTTTGTCATATTCACAGTCGCTTTGGAAAAAAAACCCTTCTTTGGATCCCATATACATCCAGCAGCAACTTTATGAACGACAGTTTGGGGACCCACCACCAGATGTCACCCACACCTCAGTGCTCCCGGTTTATGAAGCGTAATTTTGTTTTGGCTGTGTGACATATTGGCGCATAACAAACGACCACACACACAGATTTTCTTTTTTTTTTCTCCCAGATGAACTCAGAGTGCTTTTGTTCACATTTAGGAAGCAACGGTATGCTGTGGCTTTTTCTTGCTCTCTCCATCCTTCTTGGCGCCTCCGTGGGCCACTCTCCGGTCTTGTGTGCGCAGCCGAGCATGAATGCGCATCTCGGGGGGAGCACGGTGGATGTCTGACAGGCTGCTGGGGTAATACCGAAGGGCAGCACGAGTAATAGGGTAATCTATTATACAGTCCAACTCTTTCTTCCTCTATATCCCTCCTCTTCCCTCCCCCCGCGCACGCCCTATGTCTTCTTTGCATCAGCATTTCGTGAGGACAAATGAGAAGGAGAGTTTAACTATGCACTTTCCCATTGGCCTCCTGCAGAGACCAGCATTTTCTCAATTACATCTGGAGATTGGAGATGCATGGTGGTCTCAGGAACATGTAGTGGGCCTATAGCAGTCTACAAATGTGGACCATAGTGGGCAATGAGCCAAGGATGGGTTATAGTGTAGGCAAACATTTCATAGACCTATAAAATCTGCGTAATTTCACAAAGAGACGCATTTTTACCCCAATTATTTTACATTTACATGCACAAATCCTGTTCAAAATCTAGTATTTTTGTGATATTTTTATTCAATTCTATTTTTTGGCATTCAAGTTAAGTTGTGAATAATGTTTGACTTGTAAGACTGGCTCAGTTTCTTTTAGTCAGTCACCATAAAGATTTTTTACTAGTATTTTCCTGTCACTTCTTCCTCCTAAAGGCTGTATTACATGTGTCCCTCCCTCTGTTCCCAGCCTTCCCTTCAGCTGAATCACACACATTCATGGGTTTGCTGCCATCAGTGCGTGACCAGGGCTGCTTTGTTGCTGATATGTGCAGCAGCTGTCAGGTATTAGTGCCATAAGTGACACAGAAACAACATTGCGGTCAGCGATAAGCAGACTCAGAGATTGAAGCTAATATGACAGGGGCAACTGTAGCAAACATTTATATTTCAAACACTTAGCATTGTATAATAAAGCATATTTCTCAATGAATGCTGGAGCCTATTCTACAACATTTGATCTTAGGCAGTGAACACCCAGGACAATGGCCAGTTAGTCGCAGGGCTGATACATAGATCTTTGGGCAGTGTGTAGAAAACCCACAGTAAAATAATAATAATTACGAATTAAAAATGAATATCAGACACTTGAGACACAGCCCAGTGTTTATAGCCTTCTAAACATGAAAACAGTTTCATTGGAAGGTTTTGAATAAGAAAATCTAATAAACAACCTTTTTAATTGAAAGTGCTGTTAATTAATTAAAATGTTTAATTAATTTGTGAACTAAGAGACTTATTTAGTAAATGCTGTTCATATCACTAATTAACAGATTTTTACACTACTTGGCAGATTACCATATGACTCATTATTTTGCAGTCAGCTTCTGTGCCGTTCATATAGTGCATTTATTCACTGTGGGTGGGTTTCATCCTTTGCTCAGCTGACACATTTTTTCTGTGTTTCTATAACAATCCAAAGATATGCATCTGTAAGGTGAACTGATGACTCTAATTTGCCTTTACAATGAATATGGTTGTCTGTCTCTGCATGTCTCTGTGTCAGTCCTACGACTTACTGCCCTCTGTCCATGGTGTACCCCGCCTAAGGCCCATAGTTGCTCGGCTAGACTCACTTTTTTAATACTTTTCCTTACTTTCATACCCTAATTCCACCACTCTCTAATTGTCACTTAACTCACCCCTATTTTCAATGCTCTAACTTGCTTCCCCCCCAGTAGCTGTCGTACATATATTTTTCCCTTGAGCTCACCGTTTTAGTCCCACCTCCATCACATCCAGGAGGCATCACCATCTCCTCCTCCATCCCTCCTCCATCCCTCCTCTCTCTCTCTCTTCCCTCATTTTCCCCCCTTTCATTCACGCTGTCCTCCGATGCCGTCCAGTTGCAGAGCAGAGCAGCTTTCACCACACCACCACAATCCTCCCTAATACCTTTCCTATATACTTTCCTTTTTTTGCCTTACCCTTTTTTGGACCCTATTCCCCCTATTTTCCTTCCTTCCTTTTTGACTCCTACATCCTCAGCTATTCCCGGCACTGTTTTATATCGGCACAAGGGAAAAGGATGTGGCGCTCGGTTGCATTGCTTCTCTCTGCTTTCATCCACGGTGAGCCGGCATGTCTATGACTGGGATGCAGTTTCTCATTTTCAATATTGCTGCAGTTGCTCTCAGAGTGATTTGAATTGGATTTGAGATGTCTATGATACGGCGTAGGCTGTGCAATATATAAGGGAATGGTTCTAAAAGTGTGGGTAAAGTAGGGCTCACCTGTTTGCTGAGATTCTGTGACTTGTTCAGATACTACTTACATTTTGTTTACCAATCTGACTGATATTGATAGCCTGACAGGAGAAGTCCAAACCAGCACCATTCATTACATTTGATACTTAAGCTCAATTTCTCATTTTAATTTGATATCAGCATCTTGCATTTCTACTCAAAACATAAAGTAGATGAATGTGATTGCTCCTATAGATTGGCTCTTCCATCCTGCTCACCCGCTGTTTTGTGTTGTGTGCTGAGTGGACTGTTGCAGAGGCAGACGGTTTCACAGAGTACAGGCTTGACAGTGAATGACAGAGAGACTTGTGAGTTTGTTAGGATAGAGCAACAAGGGGAAGAAGAGGACAGAGATGTTAAGGCTTGGATTAGGGAAAATACCTGTTAGATAGACCAATGTATATCGTTTTTAGTGAAGAAACTGTGGTTAGAGGATCAGCTGGACAAGTCTGTATACTGGATTAGATCTCACTTAATACTGATAAAAGGGTTAGTTCTAGGGAGACTAAACAATTGAAACTAATGGAATGTAAGACTATTATGGCTCTTATTATTATTATGTTATTTTATGTAAAATCCCCTGATTATAAAGATTCATTGTAAGCACAGTAAAGGTGGAAATGGTGTGGATGAAAAAATAATGATAACATTTAAGACACTAAGGCATAAACTTACAAAATACATTAAGCAACAGTGATATTGTAGAATACACTGTACACATACAAAATATGTCCAGCCTCTAGAATGGTGTGGTTATAATTTGACTCTATCTGAAAATGTCTTCAGACAAAAGGGAGCCTAGTAAAGTATTACAGATCAATACAACAACTGAACACCCTCTATCTTCTGCTTTTAGTGCTCAAGTGTACTCTTGGGGCCATTTAAATTGAATGTATATTGTACATATTAGTTTATCATACAATATTTATTAGTCTCAGGGGTTGTTCTTTCTATTTCTTTTTTATTTAAGGTGCACTGTAAGAACTAATTAAATTACATTATTACATTTTGATTCAGCCCAGCGCTGCCCTTGCACAAGAGCATGAGTCAGTCAGTGGTGTGAGATTGGAGTGGTTTTGAATTGTGGACCTCCTTCCTCCTACTCAGCCTTTAATAAGCTCTATGTCTTAGTCCAGTGGTTCTCAAACTGTGGTGCAGGTACCAGGTCTGTTTGTAGTTCTACAATAGTCCAATGCAGTCTTCATTTAGTTCGATTAAGATCTAGTCTGGTCGATTAAGATCTAGTCTGGTCCTACTCTGCTCGGGGACTTGACTTTTATGTTTGAACCAGTACTGGAGCTTATTTTTGGCACCATTTAGACATGGTTTAGTCCTGGTTTATTCTTGATTAAGACCAGTTTATGTCCTGGTCTAGACCTAGGTTTGTCCTGGCTGAATGTAGACCTGAATTAAACCTGGTTTAGTCCTGGGCTAGTCCCCATTTGTCCTAATATACATAGTTATGCATTTTGTATTAATCATCATTCTTTGTTATCTGAGCCATTATAGGCCAGGTTTAAATCAGCTTTAACTTTGATTTAGGCTCTTTTTAGTCCAATAAAATAGCACTTTCTGAGGCTATTGTCTTGTATCCCTCCCACAATACAGTGTTTCAAGAATGACATCCACCAGCGGCATCACTGCTTACAGATAGCTGTCATTGCTATTGGTTTTCACGGATTTAAACTCATCACGTTTATTTGAACATCATGAAGTCTTAAGAAATCCTTGGCCTGGTCAAAATGTAGGGAAAAAAACTCTTTAATGGTCTCCTCTATTTCATCATCTTGAAGCAAACGTCAGGGCATTACTTTTTAAAACACTTGTTCAATGTTGAAAACTGCTTCTCATCTTCATCATCATCATTAAAGTTGAATTGAAAAAATCATTTTTTACCACTAGACGATAGAACAATTTTACCACAAAAATAATCGCTGCATTCCTGCACAATCAAATGCTTACCTACTCCACAAATACATGAAAAAGCAACTCCAATTGAAACCACAGTGTCTCTACAGTGCTATCGAGTTCATTCACTTTATTTTGAAATCCATAAACACAATTATTCAATGTCTTGTGTGCATTAGCTCTGAGTCTTTCGCACTAAGCTAATTATAGATTCATTAGTGCCAATTATGTCCTGATAAGGCTTCCACTATTTCTAATTACATTCTGTTTACCAAGTGCCACAGCTGCTCTTTCATATTAATACAACGATTTGTCATTTTCAGTCCTGATTTTGAAAGCTAATGGAAACATGTCAGTTTTTGTGCTGGAGCAGGATTCACTCATTAATCTTGAACTGTGATAGACTCCGGCATTGTATTTCTGCTAATTTCATCACTTGCTCTTTTCTAGTTTATGTTAATTAAGTTAATTTAAGGGTAGAGCTTAATGGTATTTTATAAATGTTGCTCTTGGATTGATAATGTATCGCAGCACCATTAGTTAAATATTTTAATATGTTTGCACTGGTCCATGTCCGGAGTGTACCCTGCATGAGGCTCATAGTTGCTGAGATCGGCTCCAGTCACCCACAACATCCCCTCAATACGATACAGAAAGCACTGGTCAAGCCTGCATACCATAGCACACAATCCAAATAAGATATGTATTAGTCTAGAGCAGGGGTGGGCAAACTGCGGCCCGGGGGCCAAATGTGGCCCTTTGGGCTTTTTAATCCGGCCAAGCATTGTCTCATATTTTTTAAATGATAAAATATTGCCAATTTATCGCTCACGTCGTTAAAACCTGCAGTAACCAGTTAACTCCAGATCAACATATTTTTTCACTGAGGTCCGATCGAAGGCTGTATGTCTCATTTGTCAAGAAATGGTTACAGTTTACAAAGAATATAATATCAGCCTTTTTAAACCCCATGTGGCTTTTGAGTCAAAACGTTTGCCCACCCCTGCTTTAGAGTCTTCATTGTCTTTTCTATTCACAGCAAATAAGCCCCAATTTCCCTCTTAATTTTGACTTTCATTTGTGACCACTCCTTCAGATTGAACCACTTACCAAAGTGTAATGGACCTAACACATGGCTTTCATTCTGTTGTGATTGAGGTAAAAGAGGTTTGGACTCATTTAAAATGTTCTCTGTTCCCCTCTATAGTTTCACTACAGGGCCCACACCAGAGGAGCCTGTTGAAGAACCTTCTGAAGGATTATAATCGTATGGAGCGTCCTGTTGGCAACGACTCCCACCCGCTCACCGTGGTCTTTAGCCTCAGCCTCATCCAGATCATGGACGTGGTATGTACAAGAACAATGAATCATGAGCCAACTCTCTGGTCTGTTTAGCATAAAGTTAAATGAATAAAAAATTGTATTGTGAATGTGATATAAAGTTATGATGATCTGCTAATCTGTGAAGAGCCTTGAATCGTGCTACAGCGTATTCACGCTTCACAGTCATTTTTACTGAAACCATGCCAGTGTTCTTGTAATGTGAAAAGGAAAATAAATAGTATTAGGTATTATGATGAATATAGGAGTGGATGTACATTGAATTTGTAGTTAATAAGGTTTTACAAAGACTAACCTTTTGTATAAGAAAAAAAATGAAATCGTGAAAATGAATTATATTTTTACCATATCTCCCACCCCTAATGTGTTATCAGACACAGTTTCCTATGTGCTGCAGCCATTACAAAACAAACATGACATGTCATAGTCTGATTGGTTCTTGTTAGTGTTTTACACAATATCTGTGGGACTTGTTTGAGAAATCCTGTTGATGTGTTGGTGTAAGTACTTTTGGTTTTCATTTTTAACTAGTCTCATTGGGACAAACACAGACATGGGGCTTCTGATCTGAGGCTGAGGGACTGTAGGAAGATTAAAGAAACATAATTCAGACAGCAGATCTAATATAGCCTAACATAAAAAATCTACAGTCAAGATCAAGCTAATTTAACTAGGACTAAAACAATTTATTAGATTAATTGTGTTTAATCAATTATTAAAATAACTGTCAACTAATTTAGTGATCCAATTATCATTAACTGGAGTATACAGGCTCCCAAGCAAGCCATCTGCTGAAAGACAACCCACGCAGAGTAGTAATTTAGCCAAAACAGTGCAAAAAATATATATCTTTAACATCGTCTGTAAATGTGCTCTATCCAGAAGTCCTCAGGTGGCATAGTTCACCTGGTTCTGTGTCTTTAGCTACCCAATGATTAATCGGAAAAATAATCAACAATATTTGTCAAAAATAATGCAAAAGAATTGTCGGTTGCGGCCCTAAATTTAACCTCTGTTGCAATGGACACACATGGTGAATAGTTTAAAACGACTGTATAAAGAAAAGTGGGGACAGAGAACAAGAACCAGATAAATCAGATGAAAATGAAAATGCAATCAATGTGCAGTAATCCAAGTACTGTATATATACTACAACAGCTCCGTAAACATGCAATTAAAATGATAAAGCAGCTTTTAAGAGATTTTCATTTTAACTATGTTTTGAGAGAGTTTGTAAGAAAAGCTTTAATGATGTTTTTTTATTAATTCATTTCCGACACATAATATATTTTTCAGGATGAGAAGAATCAGGTGCTGACCTCCAACATGTGGCTCCGAATGGTAAGAGCCTCTAGAGACTTCAAGAGCTTTTAGTGTTTTAATGAATGTGAAAAATTATAAGGTCAAAGCAATTGTCACAGAATATGTTATTTAACACAAAAGAAGTTCATGGCCTATAACCTGATCGTCTTCTATGGAGAATGAGTAAACAGCCTCTTAGATCTCTTAATACACACTGTACACTAGTTATGGATGTACAATTTGGAGTTACCAATTCACTGATATTGTGAGTGATTATAGTCCAGAGCTACTTTTGTTAACTGAGCATTGATGTGAAGATAAAATGTAATAAATACAATTCTATACTCATTTTGTTTTGTCTTTAAGAGCTGGTTCGACCATTACCTTCAGTGGAACCAGAGCGAACATCCGGGCGTAAAAAACCTCCGCTTCTCACACGATCAAGTCTGGACACCGGACATCCTACTGTACAACAGGTACAACACAGATTCACCTATTGATATCACACCTTTGAACTTAGAGGCACTGTTTCAGGCTTATTGCAGCTTATTTGAGCCATGAAAAGTTGAATCACTTAACCAGTTCCAAAATGGTGCATGTTTGAATTAATATTTTGTACCAATATTTCTATTACCAAACTAAGAACTGCTTTAAAATGTATTCATGAATCCATAAATGGGTAAAGATAATAAAGCCAAATTTGAATGAGCTTTTCTTTCTCTAGCTGTCTCCAAATCTAGATATTAGAAATGATCCTTTTTGCACAACATTCTAACATTAGATTTTTATTGGCCAATACTTATTTCAGTCAATCTTGTGAATACCGCCCAATAGCGACGATGAGCCGATACCGATGTGCAACCCTAGTACATTGTTTTCTTTTTATTTGGACCTTCAATTTACGATAATATATATTCATACAAAATTACTATTGGCTAAATGCACCGAATAGAGCAGTGTTTTGAATGTCATAAAGTACATGCAAACAAAGACAGTAGTGGATTAAACAACGGCACTTCTGCGAAACTATCTAACCCGGTTTTCTCTGTGTCCTGTCCTTCCTCAGTGCAGATGATGACTTCGACTCTACGTTTAAGACGAACATCCTGGTGAATTCCAGCGGCTACGCGGAGTACTTACCTCCAGGTGGGTCTCACATCCTCTCCTATATCCCCTTATCACGTCCTTTTCTTCGGGTCTTAAAGCTGCATTTCATATTCTCTGTTTGTTTTCTTTAATATTTTATCACAACAAAACACAATGCCTCACAGCTCACCCAGCACCGTAAATAGTACACGTTCTCTTCTTCCTTCTTTCATTGCTTCACTTAAACCTGTGTAAGCTGGTGTGAATTCCCAAAGGTTCCCACTATAGTCCAGACATTGGATTTTTCCTCATGATTCCAGATTACAACCAGGCGAAGAGCAAATCCCCGTTTGTGTCTGCAGGGAGTCGAGCGGCACAATATATATTGCAAGTGTATTATCACTCTAGTGAACGCAAAACCCTTATCGCAGTAAACTAAATGTATTTCCATAATGTTGTCTAAGCTATTCACTGATTCTTGTCTTGAAGTCCTAAATTAGTTCTGTTAAGGTCTGATTTAGTCCTGTTTTGGTTCTTGTATGGCCTAGTCTCTATGTCTTGAGAAAGCATCTGTTTTGTCTTGCCCGGCTAATCCCTTGTATGAATTAAAATGAAGGAATGAAATGTGTAACAAAATCGCTGTATCAATTCTATTAAGCCAGCATGTTTATTAATGGGATTGCGGTGGACGTAAATATAGCTTTGTGTAACGCTGGCTTTTGGACAACAGCCAATTACAGAGAAAGAAAAAAAGAGGCTGAAATCGTGGATTGGTTTTGAGCGAATGAATGAACGAGAAAATGAGAAACTGAAAAGACCCAGCACAGTATAAAGCAGCAGTTTTCCCCCCGAAAGCTTGTTGTTGCTTCGAGGCGCTGCTCTGCCTTGTTATTGTCAGTAAATAAAAGCTAGAAAGTCTGTGGGTGACAGTCACAGACTTTTGGGGAGGTTTGACACAAAGTAAATAATTCAAACACAAACGCTCTGAGCTGTAGGCTGCTCATGGTAATTTTCACAACCTTTTTCGTTCAGCACTAAAGGTTATGGACTGTTTTTAGCAGATAAGTGTAACAACTGTTGGAGGGGAATACGTCGCAAGGTGACATTTTGCAAAGAGGTATCTGTATATTTTTATGATGCAATTGTCAAAATGACTGAGTTTATTTTGGGTTATGTACTTTGAGAAAGGCTTATTCTCTAATGCAGTTCTATGTGCCTGTAAACATGCAGTAAATATATCTCTCACCATCCACATAACAATACTGCAGCCATGTTGCATGAATTTTACAATATGAAGTCAAAGTAAACTGATAAAAGATTGCCTCTGGCTGGCTGACTATATCCCTAAGTGGAGTCTCTAGGCACTCCCCGTGTTAGTGTGAGTTCTTTCCAGCTTCTTCCCAGTTATTAGGTAACTGTGACTCTAAATCACCCTTAGTGGATGAATGTAAGAGTAAATTGTTTTCTGTCCTTGGTTTTCTCAGTGTCAGCCTTGCGACTAACTGACCACTGTCCAATGTTTACCCTGTCTAAGGCCCATATTTGCAATAGGCTCCAGTCACCACAAAAAACACCTATTGTAGGTTTAAGGTTACATGTTATATACATTGTGTGTGTGTGTAGTTTCCTATAGGCCAGAGTTACTAATGCACAGTGATCACAGTTAATCACAGTAAATTTGTGGTTTAGCCTCAAGAGCCTTTAACAGGAGTAATTACATCGAGGTAATCTCCATAATGCAAAGTCAAGCGATTCACAAAATCTGTAGAGACATTTCAGGACCGGGAAACGCATATACAAGAATCTGTGTCCTCTACATAATTTGTAAATAAATAGGACTTTTTACTATGACACATTCATTCAAGTCAGATAATGTTACCTCTATGAATAGAAAGATAGTTGTACTGTCGTCTGGAAGCACGTCATCCATTTGTTTCAATACAAAATTACCTTAGAGTTGTCAGCGGTTCACAGCTTTCTGGAGACGAGAAGAAGCTCCTATAATTTTGTGCTTGCCTTTGCACACGAGTGGTTTAATTTTGCATAACAAAGGTGGTAATCAGATTAGGCGGCTGTGCACAATCGTATTTCTCAGTGTCAGTGTGAGGGTTTTTTTGGGATGCTCAGTAAACAGTAGTGAGTGGAGGCAGGCTGCAGAAGTGAAGGGTTGAAATAGCGCATATGTGACTGCCAATGCAGCTGCCAATAATTCATAGTTATCTCATATTTGTGCTGCTGGTTGTTTTCAAAGCAGTGTTTCCGTCTTGCTTCAAAAACTAATTTCAAAACTTTATATCCAGGCTAGAGCAGAGTCCATGCAAAATGAAGTTAGTTTTTCAGTTTTTGTAAATGCTGATGCAAACTGCAGGCATCAGCATGGCTCTAATTGAATGTGCATTTTTGACTCCATAGCTTTTTCATATTAAGTGTGGATCCCGACTAATTTGAGATGAGCGTATGTTTTGGGGGGAAATATGAATTATTAAATACTGTATGTCTGTATTTGCGCACATAGCTAATGAAATGCTTGTAGCAATGTGGGCTTTTAAAATCCTCCATACAGTTTTATTATCAAGCTGGCTGGAGTTTATATGATGTTTTCCTTTAATATGTTCTTTTGAATGTGAAGTTTTTGTATTTATGGAATAGAGAGCATGGCCATGAGCAAACAGGGATTGATTACTCACTGTTACTTTACTCAAGCTTTGATATAGCAGGCTCATATGTGTGTGATGTGTGTGTTTATAGAATTTAGAGAAGTTAATCAAGTCACAAATGAGTGGTTCACCAGACTTGTACAAGGACAATCTTTGGATGCTCCAAAGATGTGTCATGTGCAACAAATTATACAATGTTTTTATATGCAAACTATAAGATGGGAGGCTCCCAGGGTTAAACTAAAGAGTCTCCTTGGTGCCAGGCAACGTCTTCTCCAATCAGAGCCATCCAGACAAACCTACGAGAGATGAAATCCTCTACTTTCTAGATTGATAGTCCTTATCTATGCATTGTCCACAGCTGGTGTTAAATGTTGTATTTTGTAATCTTGTGTTAACAACGCCCTTGGTCAGGTCAAATTACCCGTAGTCTCCACACTATAAGGCAATGTTGATTAAAGACGCAAACAGTAATGCCAAGTAGAACAGTAATATCAAATTAATTATGTGAAATAAGTTTGTAAAAATTTACATATATAGCTACCAGAGAAAAATCACCGTAACAGTAACATTGTATATACAGTACATTTAGTATGAACATGTAATTAAGATCACATCATAGATAATGCATAGACTTTCTAAAATGATAAATGGCAGTTGGCTGCATTCATCGTTTTTGCAAACACCAACAACACACATACATCACTGTCACATGTTCAGTAACCCAAAGACAATGTGAATAAGACCATCATATTAACTGGTTATAGGACAACCCCCTCTATCCCCTGAGCTACTGTTTGCAAAAGAACATCAATATTAACGCATTATGGTTTTTGAATTTAACAAGTTTGAACTTACATTAGATTTATTTGTGTTTTATTTCCAGGTATCTTCATGAGCACATGTAACGTAGATGTCCGCTGGTTTCCTTTTGACATCCAAAAGTGTGAACTCAAATTTGGTTCCTGGACGTACGATGGCTGGCTGCTGGACCTCCAGATGAATGAAGCAGATATCTCAGGATACATGCCCAATGGAGAGTGGGACCTCATCGGTGAGTGGAAGAAACCACTTAATGCAACAGTTCAGTTTTGTAGCCATTTATAATCCGATTAGTCAATTTGTATTTTTTTTTCCTGGCCACTATTGAGAGTTGAGTAATAATTAATATGAGAGTCCTGTATAATAATATTGAAACAGAATGGCAGATCCAAACATGTGCCATTGTGCTGAGAGCTAATTATTGTCAGTAGTGGATTTATTTGATTATTAAATCAAACACACACAACTGTAAAAATAAAATAAAATAAAATGCTCATCTGTCCCTTCAAAGTGAGTGCATTTTAACTTCCATTTGAATCCTAATTATTCCCATATATCTTCAGGAGTCCCGGGCACCCGAAACGAGCTGTTCTATGACTGCTGTAAGGAGCCCTATCCTGACGTGACCTTTGTGATCACCATAAGGCGGAGGACATTGTACTACGCCCTGAACCTGCTCATCCCCTGTGTGCTATTGTCCTCCATGACTCTACTTATCTTTGTGCTGCCGGCCGACTCGGGGGAGAAGATCTCTTTGGGTGAGTGCATCAAATGGCAATACTAAAAGGGAAGGTGGAAGCAAGGCACAGAAATAAAAAAAGACCAGCATCTCCCAGACTCCAAAAGACAGTGGGAGAAATGTAGGCGGTGTAGCAACAAGACCTCCTCTCCAACTGAAGAGTCCCATTGTGAGATGTGCGGTACAAAAATATAACTAGGAGAAACAGCCCAAGCAGCATCTGAGAATAGAAGCACAGAAAGAAGATGAAATGAACATCGGATAAAGGTGTAGAGCTCGGTGGGAAGAGAACAGGATGAAAAGGGAAAATGCAAGCAGAGTAACAGAAACATGAGATGGGGACCACTTTATGGTGGTGCTGTAACAAGCCAGGAACTTAGACAGTAGAATAGTGGACCAAAAGACTGAGATCTGATGAACACTGCCTGGATGCAAAGTTAGATTTAGCTATAGCAGGTGAAGCTAGTAATTATAACATCACAGTTATGGTCTACACACAATATAAACAGTTGTAGTGCTGTTATAAAAAAACAAAAAAGTAGCATATACATAATAAAACTAGATAACAATGTGTTTGATCTATTTTGCTCTTCCAATCGCCTTGAGGCTTTCCTAGTGTGCTTTTACAACTGAGTCCACTGCGCTGTACTATCACACACTGGTGATGATAAGCTATCTTAGTAGCCCCAGCTGCTCTGGGGCAGCATGACAGACATGTGGCAGACTTTGCATCATCAAACACATTACTACAGTCATACTCAACAGCACAGTGGGTGAAGTGTATTGCCCAAAGATGCAATGGCGGCAAGCAGTTAGTTATTTCCTTTTGTATATAGGAGCTACAGTTACTCGATCCAAGCCCATTGTAACAAGGCATAAATGCTCCTAAAAGGGAAGCTGTTAGTTCACAATGAGCTTCAAAATGTCACAATCCAATAAAGACGATTGCTCTGGTGTGACCCTGACATATTGTTAACCTGAATCCTGGAAGCATTACGCAGCATTTTCTCAACGGGACAAAAATGCACAGCCTCACACACGCGGCCAATTAACCTATTGATGTAATTAAAGCCAGTGAATTGATTAGGCACTGAGAGCTTACACACCGCCTTCCAGGAAAATACCCTGTCACTCATTTGATGGAGGAGGCACGGTCACCAAATGCCAGGCAATTTTGGGATTATGCAAGCGTGATTTTGAAAGTATCCATTCATTTTGGAGAGAAAACAACATTAAAGAAGCATTTTTAATTTGCCTAATATCCTCAAGGGCGTTCATATTTTATCTCTGCCACCGTGGTAGTTTAATTGAATGCATTTGAATGGTTAGATATGCCAGCAAAGCACTCTGTCTACTAGGAAAGTGAGACAGATAGCACAGTAGTAAATGAGTACAAGTGCATAAACTCAGATGGAGTTTGGACAAGTTAAAAAATAGTACCTCACCTCTACAGCAGCGAGTACACTTTGTCGTGGAGGGACACTATGTCAAACTAAGTCAGTGTACAAGCATTAGTGGGTAATTTACATAAAACGAAGCTAAACTCATCCCAATAGGAGACCATTCATCCAAACCTTCTCGCTACAAACTCACGGAAACAAGATTCAACTTAAAGGGGCCCTAATATGTTAACTCGATTTTTGCTTCCTCATCAAAAACATACCTGGAGTTGTATTTCGTCACGTCAATGCATGTTTGAGTAGTCTTGTATGCTGAGACGCCGACATACTCCTGAGCTGAAAATAAAGTTTCACCTCATAGAGAAGTGATATCAGCAGAGGGAAAGGGGCCTTGAAGAGTTTTTTTCAGAAGTGAGAAAGCAAGCAGCTCCAAAAAAAAGCTAATCTAGAGGTAAACAAAATAAAAGCGGTAAAAGCTTGAAAAGGGCATAATATATTTTTCTTTTTTTTTTCTTTTTTTTTCAGGCATCACTGTTCTGCTGTCTCTGACTGTCTTCATGCTGCTGGTGGCAGAAATCATGCCGGCTACATCTGACTCAGTGCCTCTCATAGGTAGGAACTTTTTGAGTGCTGCGTGCATGTTTTGTTGAAGAGTAAATACAAATGTGTTTTAATTTGTTGTATTATTTAATATCAATGACTTTGATTTTGCAAATTACGTCATTAAATAAAACATCTAAATATTTACACTTGCCAATGTTCTCTACCCAGGCACTGTCACACATGTCTGTGGTTTGTCAAATAGCTGTTTTATCTTAATCTGTTTTTGTGTTTTTAGTGGCTAAAGCTAATTCATCTTCTGAATATATATTGTTTTGTACAATGAAAGCTGCTTTTGTTGTCACACTAAAAGCCTGTAAGAATCACATAGTAGCTTATTTACCTTCCTACATCTATTAAATTCTACTATATACTATATTATTTAACACTGAAGCCTACTACTTATCCCTAGACTAATAGAGCCACAAGATGCAGAAAACAACAACACAATTTATTTTAGCACTCTGCTTTGCCTTTAAATTTAATTGGCCAAATTGAATGTATGCTTGCAGTTGGAAATGATCTTTTAGTGAATTAAGAGCAGAGGCAGAGCCAGATGCAGTGACAATTTATCTCAGACACAAATCCTGGCCATTAAAAAACTGCAGAAAAAAATGTCGGTCGCAATCTCCACAGTCGAGCTCAGAGCATTTCTTTCAATGAAATCTCTTTTGGAGTGGGAGATAGTGGCGATTCTTCATCATCTTATTACACGTTATCAGGCTACAAAAATGGTTCAAATTATATGTTTTAATGATTTTGCTTTCAGTTTTCACATAACACAGAAATAAAGCAAATACTGAAATCATCAGTCAGTTTAAAAGATGTAGATTTTGTTGTGTATTGAGATATTATAGACTAATTAGCTGCTCAAGTCATGTTTGACCATTCTTGGTGCATCTTCCACAATAAGCAGGGAATAAACTTTGTATAACCTATAGGTACTTTTCATGTTCTTTTGTTTGTAACATGTTAACAAAAGGCAATATTTTGGTTTCTATAGTTACTGCAGTGTTTCTATAGTGACTGCAGTGTATTGAAGTGCATTGACTGCCTGTCAAAGGATACCATCTGAACGAGTTATAAGAATATTGCTCCCAAAATACACATGTGAAATGCCCTGTAACTTAACTCTGAAAAAAAGTGAAAATAAATGAATTTATTCAGGTATGACTTTGTACAAAATACTTTTATACTTCAGCATTCACATAGTCGTGTCTGGTGGACTTCAACTGAGAGATAGTGACTACGCAAATGTTGGTGAAACAGAGGCTGACATTTTGACAAGTTAAAAGTCTGTCTACAAAACAGTAAAAAAAATTCTGGATTCTGGAGACTTTTTTTTTTTTAGAGAACGCATATTTTTTATAGTGCATTCCTGTGCTAATGCTCTTCATATTAACCTAGCTTTCTCTCATGGATGTTAAGGTGATTTGGTGAATCTAAATTGTCCATTGTGAATTAATAAGAGAGAATGGTAGCCTGTATACTGCAGAATGTCTATGTTTTTTTAAGGCCATTGTCCAGGGTGCACAAGCTCAAGCTCTCACATTCCTGTGTGGTGAAAAATTACTGAATTGAATTATTACGGCTCCTACATCAACAATTACACACAGTTTAATTTATATAATGCAGTTTATTACATTGAATTCAATATTCATGTAAATATGGTTTGACCATACAGTGATTAACATGTTGCAGCTATTTTTATTGATCTAATTTTTATGTGATATTGCTGTACACTGCTGTATTCTCTGTCACTACGTTCATGATCAATGATTAAAACTGTGTGCTATTATGTACTAATCATTAATTGTCACCTCCAGCCCTATGTCAAACCAAGTTCCAACTCAGTAATTTGGTGTTCCACAAACCTCTTTATGTCAAAAATGACAAAAATGGACTAAATCTACAAATAATATAGGAATTGGTTACAGACAAATGCAATACAAAGATCAAAACATGGGACCAAACCTTGGCTATACTAAATCTAAATCAGGTCTGAATCAGGTCTTACCCCCTAATAAACCAGGTCTAAACCAAATGTGCAAAAACCAGGACTAAACTACCAAGCATGATTAAAAATAAATCAACAGTTGTACTGTAAAAGAGCCCTAAGAGCTTCCGTAACCCCTCTTTCTCCTATGCTCCTGTCCTAGGCCAGTACTTTGCCAGTATTATGATCATTGTCGGGATGTCAGTCATAGCCACAGTGATTGTGCTGCAGTACCATCACCACGATCCCAACGGAGGGAACATGCCAAAATGGGTACGTCCTCTGCTCTATTCATCTCCATTTTACTATCACTTACATCCTTTTAACGCCATGCAGACAAGACTGTTACATCTTAAAAATGACTGTTCACTGCCCATACATCACACTTTTAAGATTTCTTATATATCGTATATTATCTACTATTCTTTCATCCATTTGTCATTGGAACCTGTCAGCGAGCCTTTTCTCCCAGTTCTCCTTTTGGCTGTGAGTCATCCCCGGTCTGTCAGTGCCTCAGCACATCCTCATCAAATGTCTTACCACACGTGTTAAATCAGGAGAGGGTTTCAAAGAGCTCCGCATCTGGGGGCGACATGAATTTCTTCCTTTCTGACTTTTTCTTGTTGAAATGTGTCTCAAATGTTCCTTAACTAAAGTTTTAGATAGAAACTCAAAATCTGAGTAGTCTAAATCAGGATAAATTTGATCCCTTGACAAAAAGTACGATTATGTTTTTTAGTTTTTTTTGAAAGGCTGCTATAACATAAAAGTATTGATGTCACACTAATTGGGTAAGAGCATAGAATGCAGGGAGATGGCCCCTTTAAAATAGCTAATCTTGGGCTGCAGTTTAGCTTAGTCGGTACAGTGTACGGCCCATAAACAGAGCTTGAAATTCTCGCCCGGGCCTTGTGAGTTTGAGTCTGGCTCACGA
Source organism: Philypnodon macrostomus (assembly GCA_036025475.1). Classification (NCBI taxonomy): domain Eukaryota; kingdom Metazoa; phylum Chordata; class Actinopteri; order Gobiiformes; family Eleotridae; genus Philypnodon; species Philypnodon macrostomus. The sequence goes on from JAVQKC010059611.1 coordinate 37,941, forward strand.
CAGTTTGCCCAACTCACTCCCCACTCTTCTCCCTGGTTTCCTGTCACACTACTGTCGATCAAGAAAAAATAAAACATATCTTAAAATAGTTGTGCTTTATGTTACATAGTGAACATTACACATACTACACTATCTTCCTGTAGGGACATGCTTTTGACAGTGAACAGGCCAAATATAATTGATCTCATGGTTTTGAAAAATGGAGTCTATTTTAAACATTCAAGTTGGAAAATGTGGTTGAATGGAAATGTGCGCTTCCCCCAGCAGTGATCAGTTTGTCCTGCCAGAAAATGCATGTGTTTATATGTGATTATACATCGGTGGATTTATAGTTTGACATTTTACACAATGTGGCTTTATTACAGGGAGCATTTTTTTGGATTATTCTATTCAACAGAATCAATAGACCCAAACAACACAGTGGTTTATCTGCCTGTTCCATTTTTTTAAGTGGTGGGTTGGGACCCTAGTGTGGGGATTTCAAATTAGTATACATGTTTTATGCATTTAAAATGAACAATATACAGTATATGTAGAAATACAGCCCCAACAAACTTTTTGTAGTAGAATCTTTAACATATACAGAACAGTCACTATTACTGTACAATCGAATCATCATTTTAACTGTCGCAATTAGCAAATGGCAAAGGTTGCAATTTTTAGGCAATATAATATTATCTGCATGAAATATATGTAAAAAAACTGCTTACCTTGTTAACCAGTTAACGGGTAATATTTAAAGTCTTATTTCAAGTGTTAAAGCTTCCTGAAAGATTTAAAATGTGCTCTGTGAACTCAATTTTTCAAAACAATGCATTTTTCACAATTTGGTATAAAAATTGCAATTAGATATTTTTTCCCATTGCAGCCCTAATAAGCAGTTTTATCACTAGCTAATCATGTGGTGTGTTACTAAAAAGACAAAAAAAGCTGCCACCAGTTGTAAATCAATGCATCACAGTCACTTCTTCAGATATTTACTGCATTTATTTTGAGAAATAATAAACTAAATCGATAATGACAAATGGGGGGAAAGTTATGCACTATTTTAATGATGTATTTTGCAGTGATTTGCTTTTGACCTGAGCAAATATTGATGAGTAACATTTATCAATACATGCCCTTAGTTTATTTTCATTACAAATTGCAGATCCGGTGCATATCGACATGTGGCAGGAGGCGCTGTGTTGATGAATGACTTATTCTGAAAGCCTGATGGCCAATTAGCAAAGTAATTGATGGGATTCATGGGAGGGCATCGAACCAGCACACTTCACAATTGCAACATGGGCCTAAAGCAGCAGAAACAAGCCGGCAACAGTTATACCTACCTCCAAACATGTCGAAAAGATAATCAAGAAGTCAGTGGGACATTAGCTCATTAGATGCTACGCTCCCATCTGCCTTCAATGTTATGAGTCATGGAGTCTGCAGTGTTCAAGAAAGTTAGAGCGTACTATAGCTTAAATATAAAACTAACCTGAACTTATTGGTCGCTTGAAAAATATAATACAAAATAAATATTATAAATAAATAAACATAAATGCCTTTTAGGAAGACTTTGGGAATCAGAAAGTCCAAATATGTTTGCTAATGTGGTCAATGAAAACACTAAGGAACAACCGTCAAGGCTTCAATGCATTTTCAGTCCATGTGTGTTATATGCATTTATGTCATATAATTGCTTTTTAATCATTTTCCCCTTTACTACCACAGAATTAACCACTTTTCACGTTAATGTTCAATGGGGCCATCCTTTCATTTCACAAAAGGAAACTGTACTCTTCATGGAAACCACATTTAGTATCATTTTATGCGTGAAGTCAATTTATAGGCACTATTTACAACAGTTAATTTAATCTTCTGGCATTGCTCCTGTCTCTTCTTCCAAACTGTGACTGACTAACCTGACAACATTTTAGATAGCCAATCAAATTTACAAACTAGATTCACTATTGGCCCACAGTTAGATCACACCATTACTGATCATCTCTGAATACATCATTTTGAAACTCCTCATGACAAACCTTTTTAAGATTACAGTGAAATCCTTGTGAAACCCTCCCTCTTGAGTTGAATACTAAAACATTCTTTTCTTTTCAATGCCATCCAGTGTTAAACTGGGCGTCCCTTGGGTGAAGCACCTCTTTACATACATAAAACAATAGCCAAGGCCGCAAACCTGGTGTCGATCCATGATAAATGGGACTATTAGCCTTGGTTAGCGGATGTTATGTGAAGGTTGAGATGCGTGGATGTTTTACTGCTCGGTGCTTATAACATTATCTTTGGCTTCCTCTTATAGATTTATATGCACCACACAGTCATCTGAGTGTAATGGTCTGAATATATACCTGTAGGCAAAGTGTAACCATGTGTATATGAGTTAAATAAAATGCATGTTTGAGATACATAGAAGTTGTATATGGGTTTAAGCAACGGGCTAAATGGAAAGTGTGGATATAATAATGATCTAATAAGGGCATACGGTAAACTGTTGGATCTAACCTCAGATCTCAGGGCTGTAACATTTTCGACTTTCCAAACCTTCTGTAGACTACATTTGACCCCAACTTCAAAACAGTACAAAAATGCACACAATTCCACACATGCATTATTTGGAACCTGATTTGCATTGGGGCACCCTAGTGTTAAATATTGTTAAATCCAGAGCACCTTAAATAGGATTAAATGGGATTAAATTGTATTAATGTGATAAGACTATGTGAGTATATCTCCGTACAGACATATTATATATCCAACATAATTATAATCCTTGAGACATTTTTGCAGTGTTCCATTGTATCTGTTTCAATTCTATATTAACGTCTTCTCATTTGAGACCTTACTCTTACCCTTACCATTTCTTCTATTGTCTGAATGATTTTACTCTCTCCCCTCAGGTCCAGCTCGTCCTGCTGCAGTGGGTCGCCTGGTTCTTGCGGATGAAGCGCCCGGGTGAGAGCGACGACCCTGAGCGACCCCCATGCGCCCCTCACTTACGGCGCTGCTCGTCTGGTTCCCAAAGTGGCAGCATCCCCAACCCCCCAGACCCCACCCTGCACCCTTTACACCCACAGAACCTGGGCCCTCTACAGACGGGACACCCTCACCTTCACTCTCAAAGCAGCACCAACAACAATGGGAATCTTCTCTACATGGGCTTTCCGAGCATGGATGATCCCGCTTTGCTATCGGAGGCCGTACAAAGAAATATGACTTCGGGACCTCCCCGAGTGGCAGCTAGCCCGCCTCCGCACTTACCTTCCCAGTTCTGCAGCTCGCCCCCGCCACCTACGCCCAACCTGGACACGGGCTGCCCTAGTACAGTGTCCAGCGGCGGAGGTTTCGGAGGTGGGCATGGAGGCTTAGGGGGCTGCTCCACTGCGGGGATAGGAGACCCTCAACTTCAAGCCATCCTGGAAGAAGTGCGGTACATGGCGGACCGATTTCGTGAGCAGGATGAAACAGAAAGCATGGCGGACCAGTGGAAATTCGCCGGTGCCGTGATCGATCGCTTGTGTCTGGTGGCGTTTAGCGTTTTCAACATCATATGCACCATTTCGATCCTCATGTCCGCACCGAACTTTGTGGAGGCTGTTTCCAAGGACTTTGTTTGAAAATCGAGGAGGAAAACGTGAAGAAAGATTGAATGGGAATTAATCTAGGATGAAATATTAAAGTGGGCCGCCATCCAAGGAAATACAATATCCTGTACTGGACTGTAGGCCCTTTTTTGATTGGTGATTGTGAAGAGGAACTGCGATGAAGCAAACTACTAAAGGTTTTCTTTGCAATACATCATGTTTTGTATTTGAAATATTAGCAGAAAACAGATGAGAGAGCGGATGTGTGGTGACGCAAAAACAAGATTAGGTCGACCAGGGTGCTTTATCAGATCGGCGTCAAGGTGAAATGAATTGTGGTTAATTCAAAGGACCTTTCCCCTAAAGATTAAAGAGAAAGATTAGCTAGAACGGGTCAAAGAAAAGAAGAAAAAAAATCAGCCGACTAACCTCAGATAATATGGCTCTTGAAGCAAAAGGGAGATTGAGAGAGTCCAAGGAGCACAGAGACAGGCAGACAGATAGCGGCCGATAAAGTAGACAGGCAAATCGTGTTTTAAAAGATGCTCAAAGTGAAGGTGGGTAGAGTGGTAGTGGATAGAGTCTTTTACAAGGACAGACAACAAAGAGCTCTAGTATGGTAACAAGACTTGACGCCTTGTGGAAGACGTAGCAAGATCTGAAAACTCGAAAATATACATAAAGTCGAGGGAGCGTCAAGAAGCCAACGAGGATTCTCTCATCTATTATTCAATCACGTCCTGCTAATATCCGTTAAATTGAAAGAAGTGGGGGAATTTTGAGGGCTAATGAGCTTTTAAAAGATGAAGTCCCCCCTTTTTAGTCGAGAAGCTCTTTGAATATCCAAGGCCTTAACGCGTTGAGACGATTGGCAATCTGCAGCAATCAGCAAAGATCAAAAATCCCCCTGCGCCAGTGCTTATCGGGACAAGGAAACTGAATTAACGGGTCATCCACTCATGTCTAATGGCCAGGAGGTAGACCACAGCAGTTTCTGAACCATAAAACAGTCCACCTGGCAGCCCAGAACAGCACTACATGGTTTCATATGTCTGTATAAGGCAAGACACTACAGGTAAAGCATCATTTTTGAAATTTTAACACATTTGAAGACACATTAAGGCGTTTATTTCAGAACATTTTATTGACATGTGACTATAGATTTCTTCAGGCTGTTTTCATAGAATTAGAAGATTTTTCACATATGCTGAATCAAAACCTCCACTTCAGTAGCACCTACAAACACCACATTTTCCAGTCTTATACATTATGGGGGATTTGTCCATATATGTCCTCCATAGCCTGGGTTATTTAGCAGTTTAAGTTAAAAAAATGTAGAGTATATATTTCATATCAAAACATACAATTACACAAAACACGTATTACATTTTATCCTGTTTATACAATTGATCAGATTTTACACACTGACATTTTCTGTCTGTATCTGTGTACATTGTCTCTGTTCACCGGCAGTGTCTTGCCTTAAATTAATTTGAGAGCGACATGCAGCATCATTTTTACCCAAGATTTATACACACGCTGAATACTGCATTAGATTTATGTCAGCTCCCGTCAGGACACAGTGGCTTCATGAATAATTTCAGATCCGTCTAAAGAGAGATGAGACGTTAATGTGATTCTGGCTGATAAAACGATGACTTAAAAGCTTCGAGGTTAAACGCTAATATTCTGTCAGAGATTGTGTACGAGATACAGTGGCTATTAAAGGCGTTGAGGTGAATTAGAATTTTCTTTTTTTTAATGTGCATAATTATTATTATGTTAGTGTTTAATGGACAAAAATGGTTAATATCTTTGTGTGTTTTGTATTACTTTCTCCTGCGTGCCCATTGAACTATAGGGGGGGGGGCTATGAAGGCAGCCATGTTGATATACGTAAAGTAAATATTTGCCAAATTGAAAAAAGTAAGAATTATAAAATTCTAGATCATATTTTTGCTTTTTTGTTGTGCCAAATGATTCAGCATTTGCCATCCATTTTTTTTAAGCAGTCTATTACATGAATGTGGATGATCAATAGGAAGGATTACTCTACAAAACAGAACCAAATTATTTCCATTGAGGCAGAAGGAGAGTCCATTACTTTTAGAGCATATGAAGTCAGAACAATAGAACAGACCGTATTCAGTATTTTGCCATTGACAAAGATCAATAGCATTCACCAAAGCCTCTTGTTGTTGTATTGTATTTGTGCATTATATTGTGAACAGATGCAGCTGAGAAGACTGTCTCAGGCTTAAGTAGCTCACGTCACTCAATGGCCAGACTTTAATGACTCCATCAAAGGCGTGACGTGAACCCAGTCGAGTTCAGACAGCTTTGCCAAACTCATTCAGACGCTCGGATTAACGATGATGGCTAGGATCTTTCTGTTTTCAATCCTCTTTGATGGAACCAGCCAATTTCCAGCAGCACTTGGCTTTGGCTGGTACTTGACCTCAAAAATGTCCACAGCAGAAATCATAATTTGACATATTGAAACTGTGAGGGGAGATATTAAAGGACAGTGCTGTTAGTGTAATGAGACGTGCTGCTGATATGATTTTGTCACAAATCCATAAAACACACTCCCACACAGTTTACTGTTGTTTATAAAATGTTTATATTACACATGGATAATGCAGGCTGTTTCTGCTGCAGCACCTCTATATTGTTCAATCAACAATGAATAAAGAGGTGCAACCATAAACAGTGACGTTATCTGAAGCACAGTCAGTGCAGTCCAACTCTTGTATTCAAAGCCCACACTAGGTTCAGGCTTAATGTGATAGAGTCTTTAACTCCAGATCTTGTGTAGTTACCCTCATGTGGCCAATGGTCCCCAGACATTGAACTGTTTTTTTGTTTTGTTTTTCTCAAATGGACAGCCAGAAAGGAAGCAATTTCTTTTGTCCAGCCTGGTGATGTGTTTTAGATGGCTTTTGGTGTTTTATTGTATATTTGACAATCAGAAAAAGGGCCAGTGTGTTTGTATACGTACAGTACATTCCTGACCTATTATACTGTTTGCTGTGCTAATTCATTTATTGTCTCTGAAGACTTGTTGAAGAGGTAAAGCTTGATGTCTGGATGTTTCTCCCTTTAGCACATACCACACCTGAATCTGTACAGAGCATTTCTCATCCTGAAAATAAACAAATATATTCTTTTTGTACCAGCTTTGATGGGTTCCCTATCTTCTTTGTAAATGGTAATAAATATTGGGGCGTCTCTGGCTAAGTGTCCAGTAAACTGATGATTGGTTGTTCACTGTTGTGTCCCCTCACCCTCTGCCCCGGGGCAGCTGTGGCTACAGAGTATACCGCCACCAGTGTCTGACTGTGGAGTGAATGAATTAGGAACCTAATTGTAAGGCTCTTTGAGAGCAGAGTAAAGTGCTACATAAATCCAATGCATTAATATTCAGACTGAGGTCAAGCAACTATTATAGATGACTCAGTGAGCAATGTGGAGCATTTAGGGACATTAGGATAAATGAGTTTTAATGTGCATAATTATTTTGCAGTTAGTGTTAATAGACAAAAGAATTCTGAAAGAAAATCCTTTTTGTGCATATTTGTATTACAGTCTTTAAACTGTAGACAAACCCTGTTGATTTTCTATTCCAGAGGTAAACCAGATAAGCCAACAATTTGATGGGCTCCCTATCTTCTTTTGGTTTGACAAAGGTTGGCCCAGCACCTGAACGCTGAAAGAAAAATGACATTACTGTTTGGGAGAAGGGGGAGGAGAAGCTGCTGACGCACCCTACAGGCTGGACAAGGCCCTAATTGATCACTGGGTTAGGAGGAAGAGGATAGAGGAGGAAGAGCGCAGGAGGGAGGGGTTAATGGTGGGGATGTGGGGGGGCATCCAGGGTAATTCATCGGATTTATGAGGGACAGAGGCTGGAGCGATGGCCAGTCAGATACCAATGATAGGTCCAGTGCACTACATCACGCCATATGGGAAGATACGGCGGGAATAAACAGAAATTAGAGGCACAGCCCGGTGTCCATCAACAGTTTGTGTTCATGGTCCTGGACGTGGGGCCTTAGGCGGGACATTCCGAGTATGTGTCACGGGGTATTTATTGTATAAGGCCAAGGCTCGCTCGCAATTTGATGGGCTGTTTCTCGGGCGAGGTCGAAAAATGTGCAGGGTTGGCAATCTGGCGGCACTTAGATTTACTGTGTTCACTCGGATGGAATAAAAGAAGCGAGAGCAAAGGGGGAAGATGGTGCTTTGGGGGCTGCATAAAATCAATCAGTTGTTGTTTTTTTTCTGACTTTGCCCCAATTTTCATTTAATGAGAGCGCAAGTCTCAAAAACCTTTCTGTGATGTTTTACTACACAGATAATGCAAGCCACAGCACACACATGAGCGGGCTGTCTGTAATTGATGGGGTGATATGGAAGCTAAGAAAATGGCACTGCATATCAATGAGGCAGTGGTTTATTTGGTTTGATTTTATAGCCTATTACTGACCACAGCCGGAGCTCTAAAGTGCCATAGTGGGTGCCATGATATAAGAGTGCAAATATATTAAACCATGTTCTGAGAATGTATGATACACCTTTTTCCAAACATTTTTGCAAACTATATTTATGATAAGCTCAGCTAGCCATATGCTAATACTTTAATATGTGCAGATTATACTTTCATTTGTGTACATCATGAAGTATTTGCTAGATTAAAAAAAATGCTGTATACTTAATGCATCAATGATTCCCTAAACTGTCCAATGTATGCTCTTTCATTTATTATTTAATATTGAGTTTGTGATGTCTTTATTACTAGGATAACAGAGTATAGTATAGTAGTAGTCCCCACTCACATGTATAAACATTACCTTTTAGCAGCAGCATCCCAATACAAATTATAGGCAACATTAACAGCAAAATGTCTGCCTTAAAACTGTACAACCTGAATGTTTCCTTGTATTTAAGCGGACACAATGATTCAGTCAATAATACCACATAACAAAAGTGATCTGAGCTAAAATGTGACTCTGAAACCCTCTGAGGGCTTTATTATAAGGGTTTTTGTTTTGGAACGAGGGATGCATCTGTTTAAACAACTGCACCACCCTTCCACAGGACAGGAGCACTCTGATTGGTCGAATACATCCTGTATCTATCCAGAGCTAGAATCTATTGTGAATAATTTGAGGGAGCTGATGTTATTATTTTGCCACTGTATTATTCCAACTAACACTGGTGTAGTCTGGCTGCACACTATTAGAATAACGTGAAAACAGTATCTCTTGATTGTGATTTGGTTTCAATTTGTGATTCAGTTCACAGCAGATTTAAACTATTAAATTATTAACTGATAAACGTCCACAAGAATCACATGCCTTTTAGAACATGTTTGTTTTCCATATATTGTGTTTGGTGCAGAGGATCTTACATTGCCCACAAAATTGCAACCATTAAAAAGCTTCACAAAATAGTGCAGCTTTAAGGATGTTTTTATTATCATTTTATATGTTTATATGTTTTCTTTAGCAGAAATGACACATGGAACAATGGATTCAATTCTGGGAGTTATTCGGATCACCGTCTGGATCCAGAATTTTTTTTAAGAATGCCATCTGCATGCCAATACAACACACGGCCAACAGGGCCCCCCATCAGGCCAACAAACTCTGAATCAATACAGTCACTACAGAGTCATTTCCCCAATCCTCCTCACAGAAAGTGCAACGTAAACAGAGCAATGAGCACCAGTCATTTGCAAAACAGTGCTGGTGTATAACATTTTTGGAGACAATGTGCTGTGACAGATGACTGTTTCAATGAGGTTTTTTTTTCTGAAGTCATTAATAGAAACAAGGAGGTGTGTCCAGTCCCACAGAAGGATCTAGTTAGAACCGTTTTAATGTAAAGGCGAAATGAGCTGTCTTGCCGGAGGTCTGCGCTCTCCGAGTGTTTCTAGTTTTTATATGTTTTCTTTTATGTTTACTGTTTACAAGAAGCCTATTACCTCACCCCTTTGCCACTTACACATATGTACATGTTACAATGCACACAAAGCTGATTTTCTCCAACCCGTGCCCTGTGCAGCCTGATGACATCCCAACATCTTGCGGCGGAGGCAGATCAATGCCTTTTAATTACCCAGGGCCCAGAGCACGGGTCGATACAGCTGACGAGAGGCAGAGGGGAGCGGGGATGAGGGTGCCCACTTTGTGATTGATGCTCGCTCCTCCTCAGCGAGCGCTCCTACAGATGTGTCGTTAGGCTTGATTAATCCAGCCAAGCCACATCCAGTCACTTCACAGACGAGCCATTTAACTGTCCCAGGCTGCCTCGGTCACAGGGTTAAGTGGATACCAGGCGTCCGGTCCACAGCAACACAGAGCACTTGTATTGATGAGACAAAGAAGGGCCATCTCCCCCAGACGCTTCATGCACTGAGTCTAAAGTGAGTCAGTTGTGATCAGTATTGGACTCATTTAAGTAAAGAGGTCAGAGTAGGACAAGGCACATGTGGAAATGTGGAAATATGTGAATACATTAAATTCAATTAAAACACAGTCTGCACAAAAGGTCACGATTAGCACCTGGGCTACTTCATTGTATTGTTTGTTTACCTGGCAATGATGAAATGGTTATAGCTTAAAGCTGTATTACAGAGGTTTCCTAAATAAGAAAAAAAGAGGCCAGGGGAGGAACTGAGTAAAACTCAATGACTACTGGCCAAGCATTTTTTAAACATTTAAAATAATAAAGTTTTAATTTACTCAAATCCGGTGGAGGTAACGTATTGCCACACCTGTCTTGGGGCAGACTGTCAGAGATATGGCAGCCATAATGCGGCAACAGCCTTTCGGGGACACACCACCTTTCCCAAGGACACATAGGCAGTATGAACTGGTTGTTGTGGGAAGCACCACAAACATTCTAATTATTGGAGGACATGCTCTATCAAAGCATATGGTATTGTATAATGAATACTAATGTACTTATACTTATCAGTACAACCTCCTCCGGAATTCAGCACAAGAAATGAAGCCAAAGACAGCTAACATACAGCAACAGGTTTATGCAAAATAGATGTCAAATGGTTTAATTTGAGATGGTTACAAATGGCCTGTTACATAATAGGCTAGTTTTGCTGTATAAGAAGAATTTGTAATTTGCTATTTTCAGAAACAGAGCAATAGAAACTGTGTGTTAGCAGCATTAATAGATATTGCTTATGTACATACTCTTATGTGGTCCTGCTGTTGTGTCCTTTAGGACCTTACCATGTATGATGAATATGTGATTGTGGTGTTGTGTTTGGTGGTGGTTGGAGAGGTTGTAGCTGCAGCTGTGGCTATAGAGGTAGCTTACCACCAACAGTGTTTAAATGATGCTATTTACATTTGATACATTAATACAATCTTTTGAATTTACCAGACCAGAAAAAAAACTTTAAAAATGTAGGCTGGCTGGCCATATTTATAACCAAACCTCTCAAACACTCCACTATCACTAAAACACCAGGACTGCCTGTGGGGGTGAGTATAGAGTGGTCCACTGGAGAGACTGTGTTTTCACTTAGACTTCAATAAAGTGAACATTAACTGGACTTAACAGATCTGCCTCAGGCCTGACCACTGTGTTAGCCACTGCTGCTGGACTGAGCAGATAACTCAGGCCTGACACAGTTAAACAAGCGAATTGTACCAATAAAAGTCCTATTGTAGAACAAGTAAACAATATATTCAATTTTATTTAACTTCAACTTTATTTGGATTGAGACATTTTGAGTATTTATAGGCCTAACATAATCCTGAACTTCAACTTAATGAATGAATTGCTTCTGCACTTACCATAATAACCAAATCTAGATGTAAACCCACTACCCGTCAGGTTGAAAATATATTTCTGTCCTTAGTAGAAAGCCATTCCTTCATTATTATCAGTGATGTTCTGTCCATGGCAAAACCTGAAATGCAATGAATTGATGAGCAAAATACACTGTTTACAGAGAGCATAGCATTAGCACTATTAACAATTCAAAAGAGCTAAATATTACCTTGCCACTATCTCATTACTACAAATTATATCTTCAGTTCAGCCTCAGTTTAGTGTACACCCAGGATTATAGGGCTAACACATAACTGACAGGCATTTAAAATTCACCTGCACAAGTAAGTAATAGGTACTCACCAATGCTGTGAAAAAGTAATGTCACTATACTCTCCCAGTGTGCACATGTTATACAATTTTGACTATGGTGTAATTGAGTTTAACAGTTAAAAAGGTGTGGAGAAACTACTAGTTCCTCTGCTGCTAATTGATGCTCGAGGCGGTACAACTCGGTACAACATTTTTAAAAAATGGTCAATTAAAAGTTCCCTCTTCCTCATCATAAATTTATGAAAAGGTGCTAGAGTCACAGTGACAGCCTGTAGTCAGCAAGCCATCCAGAGACAGGCCTAATGAGATAGGTATTCTCACCAGGGCTCTGCCAAAATATACAAAATTATACAGGCATACATTCACTGAGGTTAGGACCAGAGGACAATTTGTATAGATACATAAATTATATTTAGTTTACACCTAGATTTTCATCCTGGTTTAGACTTGATTTAATCCTATTTTTTGGTATAGTCCTTATTTAGACCCAGTTTAGTCCTGGTGTAGACCTTCTTTAGTCTGACTTTAGTTCTGATTTAGTCCAGATTTAGACCTATGTTAGACCCTGTTATGTCCTGTTTCAGACCTCTCCTTGGGTTAGTTTTGATTTAGTCCAGATTTAGACCTACGTTAGACCCTGTTATGTCCTGTTTCAGACCTATCCTTTGGTTAGTTCTGATTTAGTCCAGATTTAATTCTCTGGTGTATCCTTGTTATAGCCATAGTTTTAGCTTTCTGCTTTAGACCTGGTTTAGTCTTGGTTTAGTCCTGGCTTAATCCTGATTGAAACCTCTCCTTGGTTTAGTCCTGTTTAAGTCCTTAAGCTTAGTCCTGATTTAGTCCTGGTGCTGAATTCACAATGGCAGCCTGTAGTCAGCAAACCCGTCCATTGCAACAAAGCCCTAATGAGATGGGTATTCTCACCTCAGCTGTGCCAATACATACAAAATTATACAGGCATACTTCCACTGGGTGCATTAGCGAGCCTTGCTTTTTTCTGGATCAAATAATATAAAACCTAGATTCTGTTACCCAAGCCAGCCACCAATGGACCGCAACAGCAAACAGAGCAGTACAGGAAGGATATGGGCAGCGTGTGACCATGAAAATGTCATGATGGTGGAGAATAATGCGCCTATAGACCCTTTATGAGTGAGACGCTGTAGGCCGAGGGACTTTGTTATGACCGTGAGGCTGCAGACCTGAGGCTGTTTGAAGATAGAGATGACATTTGAAAATAAAACAAGGTGGACAGTGGTCAGACAAGACAGTCCAGTGGAAAAAAGAATATTACATCTGCTAGTGGTTCGAGAAGTCAGTTGGTTATGTTTGACATTAACTAGTTAGAATCTGCGTCTAAAATCCTATAGACAGGAGTTATGTGTTACTAGCCAATATTAAAATCTTACGGCATTTGGCAGGTTGGCTACTGTTACTGTCAAGTCCTGTACAGTCTCTATTTAAATTCATCTTCTATCAGTGATGGTGCTCCCACTCTTGGCTCTACAAAAAAGCAAAAAAAAAAAACAACAACAACGACAACAAAAAAAATAAATAAATAAATAAAAAAATATATATATATATATATATAACATTTTAAGTAATTTATGTTAATTATAGCTGTTGGGGTATAGGTACAGGCAAATAATAAAGTAAAATAAAATATAACTAACAGAATATCTCACAGTGTCTTTAAATGTAATGTCTTCCCCCGCAGTATGACTGTTTTACTGTTTTGGCTTTACATGGACCATAACTACTTCAAACAGCACTAATGAAAAGCTTAAACTGTCACATGAGACGTCAAACTTAACAAACTCCTCAGTCAAACCTTGTCAACAGACATAATCTATTTATCTTACAAGGTCTTTGAGGCTGTAAATTAAAATCCAGCTCATACCTGCTGCAGAAAAGGATGACGCATTTAACATTTAGAAAGGACAGAAACAGCATACTTCAATCAGCACGCAGGGGACATACATTTACACCAAGTCTTAACGACATTTATATGGAGCAGGTAATATAATGAAATGTCAAAGAGTATATATGATTTGAGTCCATATTTCAGCACAACTAACATTCTACATTTGCTTTATTTATATTAATTTCTACACTTAAATTCAACTTTATTGGGTACATATGTTCAACTGCTTATATATTTAACTAAATGGCAGCAACTGTACATTCAGGCATGCACAGATGTTCAAGACGAACCTGTTAGACTTAAACTAGGCCTGTGCTGTCGTCCCCGACAGCAAGGTGTATATCTGCGAAACGGCCCTATACGTCTGCCCCATACGTCGGTCCCATACGTCGGCCCCATACGTCGGCCCCATACGTCGGCCCCATATGTCTGCCACAACTGTCACCAATAGGCACCATAATCAGATATTATGTGATATCTAAGGGTTTTAATATTGTTAATGATTCAATTAAGAGGCCTCGCCCCCAAACCATGACAAACATGGGAAGGGTCTATTTGACTTTTTTGATTTGTCTGGATGTTTGTGAAGAATGTTTTTGCCAAATTCTGAAAATACCCTAAAACTACATTCTTATTTCAGTCTATAGGGGGCACTACAGAGGTAACTGCCATCATATTAGTCAGATGTGTTCAGGGCCGGGGGGTCATTAGGTATTTCAGGTTAGAGCCTAATCGGGCAAAGTATGTGCAAGTTAGAGGCTGTCAAATATACCTGACTTC